>MJUU01019903.1:68923-81627 GCA_002080025.1 Modiolus philippinarum
GTGAAAGACAAAAGACAAACCAGTTTCACAGCAATACGAACTTGCGACTATGGCCTGGGTATCGGTACTAACAACAGCCACCGGTAGAGCTAAACCGGTATTTGTTCATCAAAACCTCCGTTATTTATTTTCAACCCTTAAATTAATCATTTTATCATATTATTTACAAATTTACATCAAATTATGTACAAACTTACAGTTTTTCAAACTCGGCAAGGGCTCTAAGATTGATAAATCCTTTTTGGTTAAGAATTTGCACTTTTCCGTATTCTTTCATATTCATAAACATAGACCTATGCCACAAATAGCTTCCTTTCTGTACTTTGTCAAAGCCTGAAAACATAAGAATACTTAAAAATGTGAAATGTTTCCCTGCTAATGAATAATTCTCCAAATGTGTAGATTTGATCTGCACGGAAGAGACATAAGTTGTCGAAATGGCCATATGCAGAAAATAAATGTACAGTGACTGCGGTATTTTATTGTTTTTTAAACAGTTCTTATACATTTTTTTTAATTGTGCAATATATTTCTGTGTTTTAGTCTCAGTCTCTTCCGTCTTTGTTTATCCAAGAAAATACCATTGCGTTCACTATCCCTATTTTTTTTTTCACTAACACATGTCTTTCAATAAACAAAAAAAATGAGATAAATTTATTCACTTGAAATAAAGTCCTTACTAAAGCGGAAGGCATTTCAGGAAAAAAAACATTTGAAATGAAATAGTATTTGCAATATAATATTGAATAGACGGAAATATTCGCAGGTCAAAAATTTTGCACATTTGAGTGGAAAATATGCAAAAAATTCCCGAGATTTAATTTTTATCTGACTCTAAAAAAGTTATTTATTTTTCTGGACATGAAAGATGAATTTTATGTTTGTAATTGTTTTTTTTTTGTAATTGACGGTAACTTCGGTATTTAGTCATTTGTTGATGTTTAATAGTTTTGTTATTCATCATTTCTATTTTTCTAGTTTTTCTATGTTCTCGACTTTGATTTATGAAGGTGACACGAATTTCTCTCCTTCGGGTATACTACTATTTCAAATCATTACAAATTCAAATACTGGTATTGTCAAACCTTATTCTTGACTCGTAAGCATATTTGAAAATCAGTCGTGAAATTCAAGTATTAACCAATTTTCGCTAGCCAAGGGTAACGATCCACCCTCTCCTTGAAAGATCATGCTGGATTTATGAAGCGTCGAATCCCGGTTTTTCATTGGTTGCAGTTAAGCTTAAATGCATGCAATCTGAATGCTAAAATTCATATTTTGAATATTTATTGTAATAATAAAACTTTAGATATGGTTTGTATTGATTTTTAAATTTTGCAAAATTCCCACCATTCGTATTGTTTCTTTAATTTTGAAGATTCATTGCCCTCTTTAAAATATTTTTTGAACTGTCACATTATTTGATGTCATAAATGACCTTTAATCTTACTGACAAATGTGGCTTGATCGGTCAGTGGTGAAGAGGAAAGAGGCAGATCGTAACCCTCGGCTACTTCCGTATCTGCCTGACAAATAAGATAAAAAAAATGTTCAGAAAAATAGTTGGCAATTTTGATATTCATTCTGATTTTTTTTTAACTCACATGGTTATAGGCAATACGTTTCCACTTGGACAAATTACCAAAATACTCATGAATTACGTGAAACCATTTAAAATGTCGGTACCGCTTCGGTTTACAATTTTGTCGGAGGTATTGCACCTAATTTATCTCTTATCCCTTTAGATTCCGGTTCTTAACAATTCTGTTCGGTAATGTTGTTATTACCCTCATTTACACATTAAGTTAAACATTACATGTATGTTTTCGGCGGTAAGACAAATTACGTCATTTGTAACAACATCATTATGTTACTTAGTGTTGTTCTTCAAGGTTGTCATCTGTCAATCTTGTTTTTGAAGGAAATTTCAAATTTAAAGTGAAAATCGTCATTACAAAACTTGTCTTCATCCCAATATGTTGAAGTTTTGTTAACATACTGCTGCATATTTCAAATAACAAAATTGATTTCTGCTGGTAAAAATCTGTAAGGCACTAATCATATTAAAAACAACGGCGGTAGAATACCGAAGGAACAAAGGAAGTGATGATCACAAAAAATCAAAGTCCAAAGACATGGAAAAACGGCAACAGAGAAAAACAAAGACAAAACAAGGACGTGAGACAGTCACAAGGCATAGAAATAAAAAGACGACGTTAAGAACTAAAGCACTCATAATGTGAACTCCCATGAAACCGGGGGTGACATCAAGTTTTCCGAGGGGGTAAGCATGTCCTTCTCCGCTAAGCGGTACCCGTCACACTATCAGTGAGTAAATCAAGCGTTGAGTCAAAACTGGTTATGTCAAACCCGTGAAGAAATATTAGAAGATAATTTATAATTTATTGTCCATGGTTTTTATAAAAATGTGTTTAAAAAGTAAGAAGTATCTTTCAAGTATGTAATTTTAGCTCTTTCTATTTCTATAACTGTTTTCTGTGATTGTAGAAGAATTTCATGGACGACATTTAAGATTTCAAAGTACATGTCCTAAGCATTTGAATACTTTGTTGCCTCAGTTAATTCGTTTAATATTCCTATCCTTAATTCAATTTATTCCATCTAGCTGTTTGCTTTCGTCATTCCCGACTGTAATTGTTATTATTATAGTAACTCCCACAAAGTTTATTTTAAAAAAGATCGTTTATTTCTCATTTCATCGCCTTGTTTCTTCGGTTTTTCTACTGCTGTTGTTTTATAAATATGAACAAGGTCACAGTTACAGACCTTTCATGATAACATTCTTTAATCAACTTAGGGACCGACCATTTAACTTGAAGGGGGGGGGCTATGGTTTTTTTGTAAAAAAAATATTTTGTGAAAAAAAAATGTTTTGGCTGCCAAAATGATGAAAAAAATTTTCTGAAGGAGGCTTTCTGCCTACAAAAATAATGTTAATTTTGAAAAAAAATATTTTGTTGATACACGTGAAAAAAATAAATAAATTTTTTCGCGCTCCCCCCCCCCCCTTCAGGTTAAATGGTCGGTCCCTTAAACCTTTAAAATGAATAATTGTATAAACACGATTTAAATCCGGAACGTTACATCAGATGGAAAACAAACATAAATCATGGTGTGATTGTATATCATTGAATTAAATAAAATAGTGAGTACAAAGACTGTAAATCTTAATTGCGTGCTACAATATGCTAGGGAACTACACAGGAAAAATACAAAAACACAAGAAATGAACGGAAACAACGATTGGAACTCGGAACAGCCGAAAACAAAAGCCAGTAGTAGAGTTGAACCGGTTTCTTGGTACCCAAATTAAAGCCCCCTTCTCTGTCCCGTTTCCCTATAATATAATAAGCACAGAATAAAACCCAATACAAGTATACTACTAACTCTATGACCACTATCTTGAAAGGAGAAAGAATGACAATACGTAATTTTGAAAGATGGGTAAATGGGGGCTCGAAGCTAATCTACCGGCTAGCGCAAGGAGCCTAATCTGCTGGTAAAACACTGTCGCAATACGGAAGAAACGTGAAACTTTAAACTTCCCGAAGGGTTTGATAAAGAATCATCATAAATTTCAGAAGACATATAATTGTATATCCTTAACGGTGTAAATTAAGTAATCTTACCTGACAGGTACATCTGCTTTTCAATTTCTGTTCGAATAGCCCAGTCCTTCAATGCGATATGAATGGCCTTTGACATTAACTCAGCTGGTCCTACTATCTCCCGTTTTTCCCTGTCCTTCCCAGATATAACAGTAATACATACAATGGAAGCTACAAGGAGGAGTTTCGTTGTCATGGTGACTCCTGAAAAATGTCAAGACAGTTATTTTTGACATACAAGACATAAGTTTTGAGCGTTGTTCAACTTCTAGCAAGTGAATTCCGCTAAAACAGTTCGCAGGGGACATTCTAAATTTCTATGAGGTCGTTTAGTTAATATGATGTATGATCAACAAGGCTCATCGTTGAAGGCCTTATGCTTCAATATGAAGAACAGCAATAAAATTAAGCATTTTCACTTGCTTGGTTTTTATTTGATCTGCACTGATGAGACATAAGTTGTCGGTATTTTGTTATTTGTTTGGTTTTACCTTGTGCTTGCAGAGACTTTGTACTAAATATACTTTCATTGTTTGTTATGAGTGTTTGCTCATTGCTGAAGGATTCATGGTGAACAACAATAAAAACTTTGTTCCATTTGCTTGCTTTTATCATTAATTTGTAGGGACTTTCTCCTTGTGCACTTACCCCATATCCCTTATTTTTCCATAATTTAGATAATCCTTATTGGAGTATTTACTGTTCCATTTATTACATTTAAACAAAATATGTCCAATTTTTTAATTAATTAATATAGATGTATTAAATTATTTCAAATAAATCCTAGGATATATATATATTTTACCATCTAAAATTTTAACTGCTTCAGTCTTAATGGGCGGTTATATGTTGAACCTAGACATGCTACTCTAGTTTTATGCTGATAAGAATTATATGATTTCAGAAAATTCTAAAATTTATCATAACGATTACGTTTTGATATTGGCAACTATGGTAAACAATAGAAATAGATTTTTTTTATTAGAAAGAGTTTCGTTAGTTTCGATTTATTTATTTATTTCTTTTTGTTATTTCAATCACTAATCGGTCTGTATTAAAACATTGGGAAGAAAGATTACATACATGAGGTAGCAGTATACAGTTTCGGTCACAATTTCTAATTCCCACCCCCCAAATTATAGAATAATCAAAATGAAGGGAGTTTGATTGGATGTTGTGAGAGGATAACTAAAGTGACTAAAAATTCTTAATAAATATTTGAAAGTGACTTACTGTCTGTCCATTTTGATTTACAATAAGTGTTGTTTAGAGGCTTTTAGGAAGGTCAAGGTAGGGGTTAATAATTGTGTCGTTTGAGAAAAAATGTAAACATACCAGTCCGACTTCGAACAAAAATTACTATATAAACTTCATGGAAGGGACCCCTGTTGCTGTTGGTATTTTTGGTCTAGGAGCATAGTACTTAAGAAATTTTACCATGGCTATTGGCTATCATTCGCAGGAAATGTGCGTCGGGTTGTCGAAATGCTCCAAAATACATGTATTTTTGTGCCTTGTCTACCACCCTCCTACTGTTTTATAATATGTACAGGAAAAAAGAGAGTGAAATGATCAGCTTTTAAGGCATGAAATATGAAGATCTTCTATGTAAATAGCTTTACATGCATTCGTTTTTAATATACTTGTTTAAATCACTGTTTTAAAAATTTCGGAACCGACTGCGGCAAATTTGATCAGTTTTTGCTGAAAAAACTGTCATCTGCTACCTAATCTCAAACAACAAGATCATGACACAAAAGTTCTGTTAAATCTATATTGATTTGGTTTACTTCTAAATAATCTAATTTTCATTGTAAAATGTTTTCTCATTGGTTAAAACTCAAATGTAGTTAAAGTGACGTTACGAAGGGAATTCCAGGAAAACAATTGTTTATAGGGTTGTGATATAGCATTTCATTAAATGAATGAATGGTTACGGATTATATGGTTTAGTGTCATAAGTGAAAACATAAGTTGTTTCGGAAAATCAGAAATAAATCATAATGCACCAAAAAAAAAAATCTATTACAAAAGAATATGTGTGACAGATTTATACCTTACCAGTATATCTCATGATTATCTAGTGGTCATGCTCATTACAGAAATACAGAACTTTAAGCCACTTATAAAAACAATGGCCAGTGGATGACATATTTATGTCAATACTTGGGTAAACCTTACACCTATAAATCAGACATAGATAATAATTATAGACAATTATTTGATTTCGCAGCCTATTCTGTTGTATATTTTGTCATCCTTCATGTCTCTCGATACGTACCATTCAGTCCTATTAAAATTAGAAATTCGCAGCCCCTTGGTCATTCGCTCATTATTAGAATATAAAGTAAAAACATCCGATGTTATGTAACGAAACCATAAATCAATTCACATTCACGAAATAGTTATTTTAGATCTACATCTTTTCAATTTCCATCTCGAATTTGTCGAAAATGGTCAACTCACTACAAAAATATGACAAAAGGGGCGACTTTAATTTGAAAACAACCATTTCACTAAAATGAACAATCTCCTTCTTACGGAATGTATGCTTCACAGCTGAATCGTTACCTGAGGGGCTAGCACCAAATATTCAGACTTTCTCATTAGGCATACTTATCTCCATGACCGCCTTATTAATCAATGCTGAGAAATTTCTATCTCATACGACGATTTAGATTTTTTTTTATAGTTTCATGTTTTATTAGTACCAGGATTTAGACGTATTTTCACTGTCTACGACCTTTCAACAGCAATTACTATCGGGCACTTCCACAAAGAAGCGCCATGAACAACTTATTTAACCCACCATTTCTTTTTGAAATGCCTGTACCAAGTCGGGATATTACAGTTGACTATGTGGCCCGTTCGTTTGCACCAGCTTTGTCTTTTTGGTCCTTGGATGTTGGTTCTTGACAATTTTGTTCGGTAATCGGTAATTTTGCTGTTATCCTTATTTACCGTATTTATATATTGGAGTTTCCATATCAAAATTAACCAGGCAAGATGTTAATGCATAACATAAGTTGAGTATCCTTTCAAGGTCAGTTTAGTATGACAAGAATTCCAGGTCCAAACATTATCGTATAGATACAGAACTTCTGAAGTGATAGTTGAATAAAGTTCCATTGTGCAATTATCTAAATTTTCTGAATAAAGGATGTAGTAAGCTGAATCTTGTTGTGGAAGACAATCGGTAAAGAAAACAATTGAATTATATTTTATAGGATATAGACCTTGCTTTCAAGATATTTCATGGCTCAACAAAGTCCAGAAAGGGCTCATTCTGTTATTTCTATTATGGTTTAATATTGGAACGTTTTACTTTTCTGTCATATGGAAATAATCTAAATGTTACCATGCCATTCATTATCTCCTGAAGGCATTAATAAAAAGGGGCATTATATTTTTACTGATAAAACTTGAGAAATTAAAGTTCTTACACCTTTTTTTAAAGATTTACCTAACTACATACTAAATGGGTGACATACACACACCCCAAAAATATTTCTTGAACTTTATAAAGTTCTGCTGAACTATTGCATTAGGCTAGTTCATGAAACGAAAAAATAAGTAAATTTAGAAGCATATTTTCAATTGATATATAGGAGCAACTGAATTCACAAAAAATTGATAACTGAAATGATTTATTAACTTTATCAAATCACAGTGAGTACAGGACTTTTAGGTCGTGTTCATTCCGGAAACATATCTATTTTAATACGAAAAAAATCAATACACCAATCCATTGAGAGGGAATCACTAATGAGCAACACTGTTGAGGTAAGGGCGATTTATATTTAATCGATTTGTAGCGGTTCGGGTTAATTGTTTTTCGTCAATTAAAATTTAGTTGAAGATTTGTCATATAGGGAAAATTATAAATGCATTTCAATTTCATAAATTGGAACCTTACAATATCTATTTTTGTAAATTTTCTTGAAAGTAAGGAGTATCTCCCTCGTGCAAAGCTCTGTCCTTAGCTGATTTTGGCTTTCTATTTAGATCATATTTGGTAATTAGTTCTCTATTACTTTTTAACCATCTTTGATTTTATGGTCTTCCAAATTTTTAGATTTTAAGTGCACTGAAGAGACATAAGTTGTCGAAATGCGCATATGCAGAATCAAAATTCACAGTAACTTCGGTATTTAGTTATTTGTTAGTTTTTCATGAGGTATATATTTATTTCAATAAGTTTAGAAATCCAGTATTCCTTCTTACTGGTATCCGAGGCGATCGTTTTCGCCTTCAATTACACGATAGTTCCTATCTCGAAAGTCCCGTATTAAGTATATGGGCTGATTTGCACAGCTCCTGAAACTTGAAAAACAACTGACCCAAAACAATAACTACTTGATAATAGGTGATCACTTATTTTCTAATTAGGAAAATGGCCATGCTATCAAAACGTGTAAGACAATAAGATAAAGTTTTCTAATAAACAGGTGATAGAGTGGTGGTTATCAATTTTATCACAGCGCATAAAAAAGAAATAAAAAATAAATTTGGGTAATAAAAAAAGTTTCACCCAAACCACATGCAAATGTAGAGTATATGTTATTCAGATTAATTAAATGCAATATGAAGATGAAATTTTTGGTTTAAAAAAATAAGGGAAATATGCAGCAAAAGCTTCAAATTGAACATCCTTTTAAATCTTTATAAGTAATATGCGTATAACATCTGTAGAGATGTAATGGCGTATTGCATTGCCACCCTTATTGACATAATGAATCAGTTAAAATTTGTTTTACGAGATAAGTTTTAAGAAAACTTAAAAGTTTGTAAGTTTTATAACGCAGCATGAAAAAAATTATATTTCTAAATAAAGGCAAACTAAAACAAATTGTAACATAGTTTGAAAAAAAAATTAGCAATAGTACAACTGTTATAGTTTTATTGTAATTATGTTATTTCATTATTTTAATAACATTCGATCATGTCTAAATGTTTTTATTTATTCCAAAGCCAATTCCAGTTACATTTTTGATTTATCGAATGTTTTCTTTTCTAAATATTTTCCTTTCGATAAATTATCTATATATTTATTGATTATCTTTTTATAAAGTATATTCATACTTTACATGCATACAAACTTTAATGTATGAAACTTCTTGTCTGAAATAAAATATACTCAAAATATCAAAGAAAGAACAAAAGAACTACTAACCTTATCGCCTGTTAACGTAAAGAATTCATATATTTGTATATTTACATATTTATAAGTCAAGTCATCATGTGACAATTAAGGTCAATCACTCATTTGACGGGTATCTGTTGTCTTGTCCGTAATGACAATACTATTCTGATGTAACATCGCTTAACTACTCAATCAACTAATACTAATTTGTTTTAACTTTCTGCTAATTTAACTATCGTGGTTTGAATTTAAAGTAATTCCCCTATGTATAAAATGACTTTTTTGTATTTATATGATTTCGGTTAACCATTATTTATCTCTTTTTCGAATGTTACAAACAATGCAGTGTGTAAAACTACACAGACAATAGCTTTGAAAGAATTAAAGGCTATGGCAATTGATGAACATAATAATGCATGATTGTGCGACAATTTAAAACAGGTTTAGAAACATAAAGCCAAAACCGACAAATATGACCAAATCTCTATAGTTTGAATTAATTTAATTAGATTTGTATACGACTAAAGCATACTAACAGATTATTCTACGAGCCTATATTTATCATTTTATCTACGACCATAATTTATATTTTGTTACATCGGCACTTAAAACTGGGAAAATATTTGGAAAGCGAATACTTTAAAGTCTTATATTTCATTAAAAGTAATTCGTTCTTTTACTATATAGTTAATGATTTCAGTTTGATATTCAGATCATTTTGCAGTACCATTTTTTCCTATGCATTTTCAGGGACTTTCATTTTTGTTGTCTACAATCAGGGAAATTGTCATTATTTTTCAGCTTCATTACAAAAATATAACCAAGTCTGCAAGAAATCTGCTTCATATTTTAGGAATGCATAAAAACATTGAAATTAGTTTTTGAAATTTTTATTTAAATTTAGAATACAAATAAGTGTTAACTTCAATGTTGCTTGAATGTCAACGTATAAAATAAAAGACTTAAAACCCTAAAATTGACATTTCTTTAATTAAATATTAAATATAAAAGAGGATATCCCTGAATAACGCCAGTATTTGACTCATTGAATTTCTCATACATTTTTTAAAGTATACAATACAACTACATTCATACACATAAATGTTGCTTTGGGATAAAAAGTTTATGATAATGATTACATGATCAAATAATACTTTGCAATGTGTTCTTGCTGTAGTTACTTATGTTTTCAGGCGATGTAGAACAAATGTTCTCACACAATTGAGGGGTTTGACATAATTTGTGATAAATTGAATGGCTATATAAATACATGTCTGGGCCAACCTACATTTAGTCCATTCATCATCACAAATTATTTCTGAATAATAAAATAATAGTAATTGTCTTTTCATCTTTTCCTTATGTTTGTAATCAACTAAATATGATGTATTTACAAAATTCATCCAGTCATAGTGTTTTATATTACTTCATTAAGAATACAGGAATTCTTCAAATTTATTCAAAATATGTCATATTTTGCAATTTCATATTCCTTTCAATTCAGTTACTGGGTACAAGTCAATCAAATTATACTGAAAGATAATCTTTCATAATTAATATACATATATGGAACAACTATTTTAATTTTTCAAATTTTGTCAAATTATGATAAAATGACAGATTTGTTCTATATGTCTGCCATGCTCTAAATTTTGTTATCTGGAACTAGAATAAATTGGTTGTATTTAAGATTACATATTACGCTCTAATTTCTACTACTAATACACAGTATTACACACAAATCGTGTGATTAATTGATGATTTATTGAACAATTTATTGGTATGATTGAACGGAAAAAAGTGTATTGATAATCCATAATCCGATTTAGTTGTGCTTACAAAAGTCGTTTTAATACATGTCATTGATATCGGTAAATTTTGCCTAGAGAAGGCTTTTTTTTCATTTGTGCTCATATAAAATTATTCAGTCAGATAACCCAGGATTAGAGATAAAGGAAACAACATACTTTCTTGACTAATATGTCGATTTTGAAGAAAATGGTCATCTCATTACGAAAATTTATGACAAAATGGATAATTTTGATTTCAAAATTATCAATTTACCTAAGAGGGATAGTAATACTTATGGGTGTATGTTTCACAGTTGATTCGTTACACGAAAGCTAGCAGCTATCATGAATTGAACATACTTTCTCATTAGGAATATCTTTCTCCGTGGCCGCCTTATTAATCAGGGTTTCACAAAACTTCGTCTCATATGATCATTTAACAATTTCTGAAATGAATATCAGTCCCTTGTGGATAAATTACGTTTCGGTCTGAATTGTGATTCAAAATTCATACTTAATTAGTACTAGGATGAACACTTCTCTTCAATGTTTACGACCTGTCATTAGCAATAGCTGTTAACTTGCTACATGACACTACCGTAATGGAATTGGAAAAGTGGTTTGGCGCTGCATAAAACCAGTTTAACTTACCGTTTTTAATGCCTCTACCAAGTCAGGAAAATTGAAGTTGGCAATTTTTTTCGATGATGTTGCACTTCTTTTCTTTGATTTTTGTTTTGCTTTGTTGTTGTGTCCTTTGAATGTAGGCTTTTGACAATTCAATTTGATATTTATATTACTCTCATTGAATCATTTTTATGAGTTTTCATTGGGTGGGATCAATTTAGTTACATTCTTTTTAAATATTTGAATTTACTAGCTAACTAACTTAAGCAATTAGAAGAATACCGTTTAGTTTGTATACATAGTCCCACCATACTTAATTTGCCACATTCTTTGTAATTTTAGAAGGTTTTGTTGTCAGATTCATCAGAATAACCGTAATATAAATAAGTCACCTAAACAAAATTCCACTATATCTAATTCTCCACCATCGACTGAAAATGGTAAAGTTTGACAGGATATTACCATTATGTATAGTAGATACTCGATCTATTGTTGACTGGTTTTATTTCAAGGACATAAATGGGTCAGACCTGACACTTGTAGCAGAGTTCTCGTTTTTAAACAACCTAACACATACGTACATAAAGTAGGATTGTTTTACATGTTAAATTTTAATAATTTGAAATAAAACACATCTATAGTACGGAAATATTCTTTGATCATTGTGAATTCAAATGATTGTTATGTTTCCTTTTTTCTCGAAATACACCCTTTTCTACCAATAAAGTTACATGTAAAATCACTATTTTTGATTTCTAACAAGCTGTTCAAGCTAATTTTTATTCATTCATTTTCCTCTTAGACAGAGCTGCACTTAATCAAATAACTAACCAGAATATAGATTCCAAATACCGACGGTTATTTACAAATTTGGCGACGTTCGTTAATTTGAATGTTCACTTTTAGATTAGTCAGGTAGTCCTTTTTTGCGGTTCTGTTTTTGCTTCAAAATTGCATCTTCCAACCTTGTTATCAAAATACTTAATTAGAAAGCTAACAGCATAAATGTTTATTACACAGCGTTGTCAACAGAAAGGTTTACCTCTAATGCAGTTTCGAATTACCATGACAAATTACACGTAGCGTTACAGAGAAAACATATAACATGAAAAAGAAAAATAATGTAAGACACATTAGCAAAGACAATTAGCAAAGAATTCCGCTTAAACCGGTGCTAGGGGCCGTTTTGAACTTACCATGAGGTATGAGCAAAGCTCATTGTTGAAGGCCTCATGGTGACTTCAAGATGAAGAACAACAATAAAAGCGTTGTTCCTTTGTTTGTGTTTCACCATGTATTTGTAGAGACCTTGTCTCATGTGCATTTACTCCATATCCTTTTATTCACCATTTACGACTGGAGTTTGTCTCTCCTGCAGTGTGGAGTCCGTAAAACGATTCCCCGTGCGGGAGATGTATGCTCTCTATATTTTTCAGTTATAGTGTACTTGTGCGTGAGAGAATTTCTCATATGGATATACTATTGATACTTTCAAATTTTGGCAATTATTTTTGT
>MJUU01019903.1:94333-116823 GCA_002080025.1 Modiolus philippinarum
AAATTTCGATCATTGTATCGGCAAAGGGGAAACGAGGGACGTATAAAGTGGGGACGCGGTACAAATCACCATACCTAAGCCTCAAACAAAATATCAAATTAATAGTACATATAAAAGCTTAGAAATCTGTGCCGAAAAACTTGCATCTTTTTGAAAACGTAAGATGGTAAAATATGACGTCATAGACAAAGACATCAGTGAAGACCGGAAATCCACATTATCTTAGATCGCATCAGAATGGAAATTTCATTTTCTGGCTTATAAGAATCATAATAAATAACAAATAAATATGCGCATTTCGACAACTTATGTCTCTTCAGTGCAGATAAAATCTAAACGTTTGGAAGACCATAAAATCAAAGATGTTCATGGCAAGTATATGGAAATTTAATATGGTCTTGGCCTCTATATTTGCAAATTTAACTCGTTACTAACGTTCTTGGTTAAATGGAATTCACCACCCTGCTCTTCCCGATTGGTGTCGCTGCTGCACTATCAGGTTACTCGCGGGAAATGTTGTATTTCACGCATGTTCAAATTTTGTTTATTGTGCGTGTATTGTCCCGGTATCACGACGTCACAGAACAAAACCTGATAGTGCAGTGGTGACACCACACGGGACAAAATATGAAAGGTGAATTCCATTCGAATATAAAGGCCCAGCCCATGCTTAAATGACAATAACCAAATTAATACTACTGAATAAGCGTTAGTTATTGAATTGAATTTTAGGTTTTAGTAACAAACAGTTATGTTTAAAACAACCATTTTGATTTAATTGTATACATTGTTATTTGTACCAAATAGTAATTCGTACACAACATATACAATAAATTCAAATGAAAAATCAGAAATTTATGAAAAAGAAAGGAAATGGGGTAAATGTCAAGGAGACAACACCCAATATTCAGGTTAAAACGACCAAAAACAAAACATCTAGGGGTCACCAGATGGTCTTCAACACAGTGAGGAACCTCACACCATATAGTAAGCCCTAATGGCCCCGAAAAGGCAAAAAAGTGAATAAATAACCCAAATATAAAGAAACTAAAATTTTATAAGAAGACAAGGACAAGCCAATGACCAACATATTCCTGACTTGGGACAGGCGCAGAAATTGCGGTGGGGTTAAACTCGATTTCTTGGATCCAAACCCTCCCCTATGTGTGGTGAATGGCTAAAAATAAATACACAAAAAGACTCACAGTAAAAATCAAACTAGAAAAAAGTCCAACTTATCAAGACGAGTACCCCTACAATGAAGTACATAAAACATGAAGACAATACATACAGGTACTGTCCGGACAAATGCTCGCAGTTACTGACAGCTAGCTAAGGACATAATTTCCGTTGACTATGATGTCAAGCCCTCTTACATATGAAATTTCAATTGAAATACTTCTAAAGAGATTTGGTATAACAACATCATCAATTATGAAAGAAGAACATGATATTGTGCAATGCCAAATACTGCCAATATGAAAAATTGTTTAAATTTAGTTATGGTATAAAGCATTTAGGAGATGATCAAAAGTATTGCTCTAACTAAATTAGAGGTTTTTGTAAAGACACTGACAAACTACATATTCATCATTATTTTGTACATCGTGTAGTTGTTTTTATTTGAAGCATGCATTTTAATGAATGTGAATTTTTTTCTATACTATTAAATGGGTTTGTGTAAATTATCTTTCATTCAATAGAACAAATGCATGTTTCTAATTTGTAACAATTCATTTAAGAGGTTCGTTTGAATCATATATTTATTTGTAGAAGATAAAGAAAAGGGAACCAATAAAATGTATAGCTGCTGACAAAGATCGAAAATTAAAAATTTAAAGTATTAATTTCAGCAAAATATAAACAGCCCATGTTTAATACAAATGATATAAGGAAGGTCTGTAGAGTTTGGTTTTTACTGAGCTTTATTGAGCTTAAGTCACCCTCTAAGAGAAGATGATTAAAATATGTTTTTATACGACAGTCCAATCTTGAATCATTTTCAGTGAAGCTATGATTTTTATCTAATCCGAACGAAATGAGCAGTTTTTAGCTCACTTGGCTATGCCAGGGTGAGCTTTTTCCTTCACTTGGCGCCCGTCGTCCGTCCGTTTGTCGTAAACTTTTCATTCAAAGATCTCCTCTGAAACAACAGGGCCAATTGGAAATAAACTTGGTCACAATAGCCCTTGGGGGGTCCCCTTTAAAATTGTATCCGGCATGTCTGTACCTCATCTAGGATGGCAGCCAGCGGGGAACATATTCTTAACATTTGACCCTATGGAATACACATTCAAAGAGTTTTCTTCTCAGAAACTACTAGTCTAATTAGAAATAACTAAATACCGAGGTTACTGTGAATTTACTTTCTGCATATGCGCATTTCGACAACTTATGTCTCTTCAGTGCAGATAAAATCTAAATGTTTGGAAGATCATATACTCAAAGCTATTTAAAAACTGATAGAGAACAAATAACCAAATATGATCTAAATGTAAAGCCAAAGTTAGCTAAGGACAGAACTATGCATGAGGGAGATACTCCTTAGTTTTCAACATAATTTACAAAAATTTTAGATATTGTAAGGTTCCAAAAATAATCGGCTTTCGGCTCAGCACCGAAGTACTGACTACTGGGCTGGTGAATACCCTCGGGGACTAACAGTCCACCAGCAGTGGCATCGACCCAGTGGTAACAAATAACTAAATACCGAGGTTACTGTGAATTTACTTTCTGCATATGCGCATTTCGACAACCATACTTAATCACAATTATCCTTAGATGGTCCCTTTCAACAAACCGTATCAGGCAGGTCCGTAGCTCATCAAAGATGTCCGTCAACAGGGAACATAGTTTAATACTGGATCCTAAGGAAAAGTTATTAAAAAAAAACTTTCTTCTCAGAAACTACTAGTCCAATTAGAACCATACTAAGTCATAATGATCCTTAAATGGTCCTTCACAAAAAGGTATCTGGCAGGTCCATACCTCATTTAAGATGGCTGCTAGTGGGAAACATAGTTTAAACATTGGACCGTATATCTAAAATACATTCAAAGATCTCCTTAGAAACAAACTTAGTCACATTGGTCCTTAGATAGTCTCATTCAAAAAATATATCCGGCAGTTCCTTACTTCATCCAGGATGGCTGCCAGCCGGGGAACATAGTTTTAACATTGGACCCAATTGAAAAGACATTCAAAGATCTTTTCTTCTCAGGAACTACCAGTCCAATTAGAGTCAAACTTAGTCACAATGGTCCTTAGATGGACCCTATGGAATCTAAGGGGAACTGCTGTCCAAATTTTTATTTGAAATGTGGTCTGATATGGGTTGTAATGGGTGATGGAGGGCTCAGTTTCCATGGAGACCAGACCAGAAAACTTAAATTTTAGAAAAATAAAATATTTTGCCAGATATTTTATTTTTGATCCCAGGATTATGAATAATTAGATTACAAGGGGAACCCCTTCCCATTTTTTTTTTGAAGGAGGACTCTGAAAGTTTTAATTTCAGTAATATTTATTACTTTGATTATAATCGGAACCCCTGCCCAAATTTTTTATACCCTCGCTTTAGCGGGCGGTATATAGGGTTCATTGTGTCCGTTCGTCCGTTCGTTACTCTGTCTACTATAGGGGTATACACTTTGTGAAATTCAATGAAACTTTCACAGAATGTTCAGTAAATATTACCATTGTACACCAGATATTTAAAAGAATTGACTTACTATATTTTTTTGTAATTTTTTACCCCTGGAATCTAATGGAGGAGCGCGGGTATATATTAGAGAGCTGTGCTCACAATTTTTCTAGTTTTTTAATGGTGTTCTGTTATGGGTTGTAATGGATGGTGGAGCTTTTGGTTTCCATGGAAACCAGACAAGAAAACTGAAATTTCAGGAAAAAAAGTATTTTGCCAAATTTTATGTTTTGTTTCAGGAATATGGAAACACTAGCTAATAAGGAGAATCCCATTCCAAATAATTTTTGAAAGGGGCTTGTAATGTTTTTATTTTAGCAATAATCATTACTTATTATTAGAAGGGAAACCCGTGCCAAAAATATTTTTGAAATGTGGTCTGAAATAGGTCGAAATGGATAACATATTCAAACTCATTTAAATATCCTTTCTGAAACAACTTTTCCAATAAGAACACAATGGTACTTTGGTGGTGCCTTCAAGTAAAGGTATCCAGGAGGACAACACCTCATCCAATATGTCTGCCAGCATTAAGATAGTTTATGTTGGATTCCATTAAAAAAAAATTAGGTCTCTGAAACCACTTATCAAGTAGGAACAAACTTGATCACAAAAATCCCCTTTTTGGCCCTTCAAATCTGCGTATGGCATGTCTTCATCCAAACCACGGTGTTCTCCATCAGGAGGCAATGCTTTTATGTTTGTCGGCCATGGTCCAGGTGAGCGATACAGGCCTTTGAGAGCCTCTTGTTTTAAAGTATCTTTATATACATTATTCCTGTAAAGTTTGGTTTCATTTCCTTTAGCAGTTTTAGGAGATGAACATATCAAAATGTAAATAGTTTCCTGATGATGGAGGCAAGTTATAGCAATAGTTGCTGCAATAAATGTTGGGTCAGATTAGCTCAGTTGCAATTTCTGTTTTCTATCAATAAATAAATAAATAAAAAAAATAAAAATATGAGTTATTTCCATGTTCATATTTGTATTAATATGGACAACGGTGACCTTTTTCTTGTTTCATTGCATGCCAATGATATTCTTTTATTTGTTTTATCAATCTGGTGCAAATTAACTTTGTTTGGTAAAAAAATGTATTTATTGCAGTTGGTTTTATTTTTTTGATACAATTTATGTTGTCAAATCCATGTTCGTCTCATTTGGTTTATTTTAAGGTCACTTTATGTTATGTAAGTTCCACATATTTTTATACAATCAGAATTACATTTCACAATATTTAATAATTATAAATTTTATATTAGGCACTAAAATCCCTTCATACCACATTTCAAAATGTTCAACATTTGGCTTTCTTGTTTTGAAAAAAAATACACTATTTTTTCTGTATATATATTGCCCACATCTCCCGATTATACTTGCCAAGTTTTCTTACAATCAACTCGATGAGTGCCCTGTGATCGTTTATATGTTGTATTGTTCATTGGTCCCTTTTTCGGGCAACGGATGACAGTGTTTGTAAGACTACTTTGGCGGATATGTTATGCATGCTGAAGACCCCGCATTCATGATATGTAGTGGATACATGGATGTAGCGTTGTTCAAACCGGGCCGTCTTGAACCTACTATGAGGTAGGGGTGTTTGCTCTTTGTTGAAGGCCTCATGGTGACTTCAAGATGAAGAATAACAAAGAAAGCGTTGTTCAATTTGCTTAATCTTACCATGTACATTTATTTGTCTAATACTTGTTCATTTAGGTTTCGTTCATTCAAATATTTAACAAAATGATTATTTAAAATGAAAAGAAAGTTCCAAAGTGTTTAAAATCATTAATCACTTTTACAACATTTTCAAGTCAAAAGGGTGAACTAAAACACACAAGCTTTAAATCTATTGCTGGATTTACAGAACACAGAAATTGTGCAAGGGAGATAATTTGATAAAGAATTTAACATAGATATCAATTTCGCGATTTATCTTTCTTATTTCAACGGTGACCCCTATTTTTTATTTTTCATATGTAAACAATACAATAATTTCAAAACACATGCAAAGTATGAACAAAATCTATAATAGCCTCTCATGTAATCATTTTCCCTATCATTTTTATGCTAAATCCTGAAATTTTCAATTTCAGTTTTTGTGTTTAAATGCACGGTGACCCCCAAATTTTATTTCATATTCTGAACAATAGTACAATTATGTTTCTAAGCAGAAATTTTCACAAAATCCTATTATAGGAAATTAATACCCCGCAGACACCTTAATAAAGGAGGGAATAATTATCATGGGGGTCCATAAATAGGTATATATACAAATTAAACTGCTCCATAAAAATGTAGGGATAGTTGGTGGATAGAAACACAAATCTATGACCAAGCCTTCATCCACAACTGAAGGAATAATTCGTTATTGAGTGCTCGTTCGGACTGTGTAGTAGGGTGCCCAAGCGACGATTTTTGGAATTTGGGTTAACGGAATCATACACACCTGCAGATACATCTTTGGAAAGAAGAGGCCATGGCACATCGAAAAAGCAATGTCATAGAGACTTTGGCCACACTTCATTTAAAATTGGGTTAAATGTTATTTCCTAAAATTAAGAAAAATCTCACACAACTAATAGTAGGTTTTACTTTTTATAGTGATTTGTCACTTATCTTTATCAAACAAGTTTCACGGTTAGCATTTGTTTTTTTTTTTCAAATATTTGCACTTGACATAATAAAGGACGCTAATCCTTGAATTCAATTTTACAGCCTTAACTCTTCAAAATAGAATAAAACCTCGACAAAATAATCATATTTCATGTATGACTCAGTACATTTCCATAAAAATACGTATTGACATAAAATTTGATTAAACCGATAAAATTGGACCAAAACTTTTTAATTGTCTAAATCTATCATCAAAATTCGGAATACGAGCAATATAAAATCGAGTAATTTGATAGGACTTGGTCTACCCTGTTATTTTTCCACATATGGGGTTTTCTCGTTTCGTACGGTTTCTAGTTTCGTACGGTAGATTTATCTCAGATCAAAGTAAAATGTTGATTTTTTTACGCAAATTCAGCGCTTTTATTTGTTAATTTCTCTGTTAAGGCAGTTTTGAAAGCTTTGATTTTTGAATTTTTAACATAATAATACAAATCGATCAAAAACGATAAAGGTACATGTAAACGGAAATATCTATCATTATAGAGAGGGTATAAAAAATGTTTAATTTAGCTTAATAATGGCAGTAGAGTGCCGAAGGAACAACATGAACAGAAGCCGGGAGACATGGCAAAAATGAATACACTAAGAGACAAAAGTCCAAAGACACTAATCATTAACAAAAAACTAAAGACACTTATCATTAACAAAAAACTAAAGACACTACTCATTAACAAAAAACTAACAGACAAAACTAACAAACTTAAAAGTTGAACATAATCTTTACTGAAACAATTAAAAAATGTGACTACTGGGTAGAACAAGGATTACATAAGGAACAAAATTATACTGTTCATGATTTGAATGCGGACCTGTCGTACTTTTTAAAGGTGAATATTTAAGTACTACACTGTGGCAAAAATTGGTTCAAATGTGTATAGTTATACCGTCAAGAGGAGATCTTTGAATGAAAAGTTTATGACGGCCAGATGTCAATTGGTTGCAAAAACCTAACTCTAGCTAAAGCCAGAGAAGCTAAAAATTGAGATTCAGGTATCAAAATAATACAAAAATTTGGGGTATCATACACAATACTGAGATTTGTAGTAATCAAAGGGGAGATTTCGGTTACATGGCGATTTAGGTATCATACACAATACTGAGATTTGTAGTAATCAATGGGGAGATTTCGGTTACATGGCGATTTAGGTATCATACACAATACAGAGATTTGTAGTAATCAATGGGGAGATTTCGGTTACATGGCGATTTAGGTATCATACACAATACAGAGATATGTAGTAATCAATGGGGAGATTTCGATTACATGGCGATTTAGGTATCATACACAATACAGAGATTAGGGGGTATTGAATAAAATACTGATACAAAAAAGTCATATGGATAAAATACAATGAAATAACCTAAATGTTCAAATTGTATTAACATGCTTTCTACATTTCTATCACTTGTTTTTTTTTTACTTTTTCGTCTGAGAAATAAAAAACCTATGTGCAAGGCATTCCATACTTCACTCAAGTAAAATTTATTTCAGCAGTATATTTCAGTGGTTACAGTTTTATTCTATAGGCCAAAACTATGTTTCATCCGTAGTGCATGAATTTTGGACGATATCAACAGAATCGGCAGTCGTGATAATCTTGCACTATTTCAGTACAGTCTGATTAATTAATTAAAATCGTTAACTAGTTTGGGTCCCTTTAATTTGTTTACCAGGTTGGGTTCAAATGAGATATATATGCGTGTCCTCAAGGGTCTAATTTAAATTTCGCTTTTTATTGGCGACCTAGCTTGTCTTTAAATCGGAACAATAAGTAATTTCTTATTAAGGACCATTTTACTGAGGTACAGTTTGGTCACATTTGCGTAAAAAGTTTCTACGAGGGTATCAGGTTCTTCCCATATGTTCAAACTTGTAACACTAATCTGCAATGGCAGCAAGATTTTTTTTCTGGTCGGAACGGAAATAGTTTTTGTAATACGTGACGTACATCATTTAAATATAATTGGGTTTCATTTGCACACAAAGCTTACAAGCAGATTATCGAAAAACTATACTTTCAGTAAGTTACACCAATAGAATATTTACACCAGATCTATACCAATGAGCTTGAAATTAAAGAGACTAGTTATACACCTACTTCAGCTGTGTACTTGGATCTTTTGATATACATATTAACGAAGATGGACTTTTGAAATCTAAGCTATTTGACAAACGTTTTAACTTCCCAATTGTGAACTTTCCTTTTCTAAGCAGCATTATACCGTATTCTCCAGCTTATGGAGTGTACATTTTACAGTTGATTCTTTACTGTCGAGCACGTAGTTTATATAGTGATTTTTTTAATAGAGCAAAAAACTGTCCCTAAAGCTGCTTAGTCAGAGATTTGTTCAACCTTTGTTACTTTCATCCCTTCAGATATTCTATGGCCGTCACAATGACATCATTGACAGATATGTCTGTGTCCTAAATGAAAACGGACATTTTCAGCTAGATTTAACGTCTTCACGGAATTGACATAACCAGATTTGACTCCACCCTGGATTGACTCATTAACAGTGTGACGGGTGCCGCTAGCGGAGAAGGACATGCTTACCCATCCGGAGCACCTGATGTCATTCCCGGTTTTAATGGGAGTTCACACTGTCAGTACTTTAGTTTTTCGTGCTGTCCTGTATATCATACTTTAAAATTTTAGTTTTGTCTTCGTCAGTGATGTTTGTGCTACCGATTTGTCCTTGTGATTGTTTCAATACTATAGAGATTTGCAAAAAGCTTTTCAAAATTTCACCATGGTACTGTTTGGGGGGTAGAGAAGTAGCAGCTACCATTGATTTCATTGGTTTTTTGGGGGGTTTTTTGGGTTAGAAAATGACATAAACCAATCCGCTACTAAACAGACCTTTCAGAACACTATATTCCTCACTGATAGTGTTACTGGTGTCGCTATCGTGGTAAGACATGCTTACCCTTCCGGAGCACCTGATGTCACTCTCGTCGCTCTCGGTTTTCATGGGAGTTCACACTATGAGTGCCTTAGTTCTTAATGTTATCTTTTTATTTTCGTGCATTGTAGCTGTCTCACGTCCTTGTTTTGTCTTTGTTTTTCTCTGTTACTGTTTTTGCCATGTCTTTGGACTTCGAATTTTGTGGTCATCGCTTCCCTTGAACCTTCGGTATTCTACTGCCGTTGTTATATGTACTTTGTTTAATTTTTGAAGTCATATCTCTTGTTAGATCAAAACAAAGCCATATACTGCTTGTGTCAATTATAAACAATTTGGATCAACTTGCTTTAATAGATTTTGAGGAAATGGTCAAAATATGTTTCCCAATGGGTCCAATGTTAAATTTTGTATCATGTTGGCGGGTGAGAATTTAAAATTATTTGTTTTAAGTTGCCTCAGTAACAGATAAGATAATCAAAATGTTTTGTAAAAAGCGTCCAATATTCTGTTCTGTTCATTATCATATTCTGCGCTGAGCACATTTTTTTTAATCATAACGAAATGAGATACGATTCGAATCATCATTCCTGAAAGCTTAGTTGTTTTTGAAACAAGTTAATAGAGGACAGACACACGAATATATCAATACATTACAATACATTGACACTGTTTAACTAAATTTCTACAACAGTGTGAAGTATTTTAGATTTATTTTAGAAATATTTAACGATGTAGAGTAAGACGATTGAGGTTTCTGATTTGGATTTAATATTCGGAACCCCTTCAAATTTTCCTTTTTAAATAGCATATATTCTTTTGCCCCAATACCCCCAATTCTCTTTTCACAAATAGCATCAATACATAATTTGAAATCGTTTAAACAAAATCTGAACAATTTGTAGATTTTCCTTCCACTTAAACTGTCCCCATAAAGTCTCAATGATATTGTAAGGTAAAAAGCAAAGCAGAGAGTTTTTAATTGTTGAATATCTCGAAAACAAGGTCCATTACCTTTCGATATTTTTAGCTGAATGTGTTCTTTTACCAGTGCTCTCTTCATTTTTTAGTATCAAATCTTTATCCTAGATTTAATTAATTTCACCTTACTACATCCTTAAAAAATAAAAATAATGATGAAAACACGAGGTAAAGAATCAATAGGAATACACACTATATTTTCTATTTCTGTTAGCATTATCTGTATTGTCCTGGAATACCAAAGATAGAAACAAACGCGCTTTTTGTCAGCTGTGAATAAACAAACGGAGAGAATATATGTTTAAATATCCTTATTTGTATCAAAATAGCTATTATACTCTATATTTATACCCATTAACAAACTGATAAGTGATAAATATTTAAAGAACATTCATATAAAAAAACTCGCATATGTAGGTTTTGAAATCTAACATTGTTTCTGGTGTTCATTTGAGTTTTATGGTTGATGAAGTATAAATATTAAGGATAGAAAATTTACACCAGGAATTCGATTTTTATCACGTTTGTCGTTTATATCCGTTTTTGTCCACAAACTTAGCTGTATTTCAACACCGCCAGTATATGAAATTTACATCTCTAAACTCATTCGCTACTCAAGGTCAGTGGTCGATATAGTGACTACCTTGATAGAGTCCTGCTGCTTACAAATAGTCTGCTTGAATAAGACTGCAGAAGTCGACACCGCGATCTTTTGGACCACTATCAAATATCGGTTTCCAAGATGACAACATATCTTTCCTTTTAATAGCTTAAAAAGAATAAAAAAGATAATAGGAAACTCCTACAATGACCGAAAAATAGTAATGGTGGATTACATAATACCCCGCCACGTTTCACAAAATTTCTAAGTGAAAAGGCGCATAACTCCAGAACTAAGTGTTACTCTGAACCCAAAATTATACTTGGCCTGTGTTTTGTAGTAAACAATTTACATACAATGCTTGAAGACAGTATGTTATTTCATTCACAAGTTATGAGTACAAAACCCTAAAATTTGCAAAATTTCAAAGTTTCAAGGGGCATAACTCCAGAACCCCTTCGACCTCGGAACCCAAAATCAAACTTGACCTGAGTTTTGTGGTAAACAATTTACATAGCAAGTTTGAAGACCTTGTGTTATTTCGTTCACAAGTTATCAGTCAGAAACCCTAAAATTCAAAAAATTTCAAAGTTTCAAGGGGCATAATTCCAGAACAACTTGGACCTCGGAACCCAAAATCAAACTTGACCTGAGTTTTGTGGTTAACAACTCACATACCAGTTTGAAGACCTTGAGTTATTTTGTTCACAAGTTATCAGTCGGAAACCCTAAAATTCGTAAAATTTCAAAGTTTCAAGGGCCATAACTGCAGAACCCCTTGGACCTTTGAGCCAAAAATAGAACTTAACCTGAGTTTTGTGGTAAAAATTTACATACCAAGTTTGAAGACCTTGTGTTATTTCGTTCAAAAGTTATCAGTCGGAAACCCTAAAATTTGCAAAATTTCAAAGTTTCAAGGGGCATAACTCCAGAACCCCTTGGACCTCTGAACCCAAAATCGAACTTGACCTGAGTTTTGTGGTAAACAATTTGCATACCAAGTTTGAAGACCTTGTGTTATTTCGTTCACAAGTTATCAGTCGGAAACCTTCGGGGGACGGACGGCCGGACAGACGGACGGACGGACAGACAGACAGACAGACGGACGGACGGACGGACACAAGACTGAGGGTATCACATGTTACCTCGCCACTTCGTGTGGTGGGGTATAAAAACAGTTACATGCCACAATGTACCAATAATCACAAATGAAAAAAAAAGAAGACAAACGTAAACAACAATAAGAACTCGACAGCCGGATTTGGTACCGACACTGGCAAAAGCAAGTTGTAAGGTTAAATCGGTTTATGGGTACAGTTTATTTCTCCTTTACTTGATTTGACCCCCATTAACAGAACTAACACATTCAACATGGCAGGTTTCTTACAAAAATGAGATGATTACCTTATCCAATAACCAGACCTCTTCCATGTATTTAAATTGGGTCCGTGTTGTTCATCTGTATGTGTGTCTTAATTTTTCATTTTTGTGCCGTACTTATATGATGTCTTTGTTTCTTTGTAAGTAAGGAAGTAAGTAAGTAAAATCTCTATTTAAAGAGTGTAACCTAATTAAAACAAGTCTTATTTTCATTAGGGCCCTCTTAAATCAACATATAAAATATCAAATTAATATATCTTAGCAACAGACAATAATGATACAAATACAATTTTATAAAGTTAAAACATCGCGTTTAGCATTTGCTAAAAAGTAATCAAAACAATGTTGTTTGAATACCTCTAAAGAATTTGAACATTTGATAAAAGTTGGTAAATTATTCCAAATTTCTACGGCAGAATAATGGAATGACCTTTTATAAAAAATTGTATTTGGTCTTGGTAGGAATTGATTTGTGTTTCTGGTGTTGTCATTGTATTCGAAATATTCTTTTAGTACTCATTAAAAAGATCTCAACTACTTCTGTATGACAGATATCAGTTTCTATAGTGATTATAATTTTCATTGACTTAAATCGAAGCTATTACTTCCTGAAGTATGGGTTGTTTGATATTTTATAGTGAAATAGCTTTCAAATACATTTAACATTTGAACATATAAATAATCTAGACTGGAAAACGATAAGATTGCATTGTTTTCTTTTATTCACAGAAACCACTAGATCTACGTCTTTTGGGACTTGCATCTCGAATTGGACGAAAATTGTCATCTCAGTCCTAAGATTTACTACAAAAGGGATGGTCTTAATTTTAAAATTATCAATTTCCCTAACATAGACAGTAATATTCCAGCTTCCTCTGCTTACGGAGTGTATGTTTCACAGCTTATTCGTTACGCCAGAACTAGCACAAAGTATACAGACTTTCTCATTAAACACAGTTATCGCCGTGACCGCCTTATTGATCAAGGCTTCAAAAGAAATTCCGATAAATAAAAAAGTTCTTCAATAGATATCAGTCCCTTGTTGAAAAAATTTGAAGTTTCGGTCCGAAGTCTGATTAAGGATTCTTTTTTTAATTAGTACTTGGATAATTTATTTAACTGTATACGACCTTTCAATAGAAATTGCTGATGAGTATATCGCAATATAAGGGAAGGTTTTGCATACAATAAAATCGGATTAACCCGCTATTTCCTTTGAATTGCCTGTACCAAGTCAGGATCATTGCCGTCGACAAATTTTCCGGTGGTTTCCATCTGATTTGTCTTTTTGTCTAATGGATTTCGGCTCTTGACATTTTGCTATTACCCCCATTTACAAGAACAAGCCTTGCCAACAAAATTTGAAACAAAACGATTTTCAAGTCTGTTATAATCAATGTAACACATAAAACCAAAAACGAAAATTACAGCTGTTGCTGTTTCCTGGAAATTGTTATTATACGTGACAATCAGTGGGATAGTAGTACTGTTATCATTTTATAACCTTACCACCATTCAACAATTGACACTTTAAAAGCTTGGCTAAACGACTCGACTGATGAAACTGTGGAAAAAATGTATTGAAAATCAATTGAACCAAAGTTTTTTTACATTATTAATCGCTACTAGCTTTCTCAAGTCAAATTTACAATGTAGGTGTTCATCATTGTCCAACAACTAATACACTGTTATCGTAGGAGAGTCAGGCTGGCGTTCCTCTGTTTTCACTTACCATAGAACATATGTGGCATGTTTGACATATTACCATTTTATACTTGTCACTATTGAAAAAAGCTCACCATAGATCACCCAGTGAAATGTTGTTTTATTTCCATTCCTCTGATTTTATTTACTGATGTCATGTTATCACAGAACACTATATTAAATGCTGTTTTAATTTAAAAACAAATATCCCTAATTGGTATTGTGTTAACGAAGAACACACAGACAAATGCGTTTTTTTCAACTGATGAATTTTTACCATAGAGCACCCAGTCCCATTTAATGGATACCCATTTACTTATAATATGTTACCGTAGAAAGTTCAGTCCGATGTGTTCTATTTTCCAATAAATTAATGTCCTTTTACTGATGAAGTGTTACCGGCGAACACACAGTCCTTTGGTTTCTATTTTCCAATGATAAATTGTTACCAAAGAATGCTGTATCATGTGCATCTCATTTTCCAAAATGTATGTCCTTTCACTTGCGAAGTGTTGCTGTGGAAAGCTAAATGAAATGTGTTCTATTTTAAATAATTAAATAAAAGTCACTTTAATAATGAAGTGATACCGAAGAATGCTGTGTCCCTTGTGTCTTATAAATTGCTGCCGTAGAATGCCAAGTCCAATGTGATTCTCTTAAAGATTTATTTACAAACGTCGCTGGCGACAAAATTATTCAATTTTTAAAAGCTGTCAATTTGTATAGTAAAATATAAGTATATTATCCAATTTTTAAATTTCATCAAATTTGATCTATTTATCTAAAATTATCTAAAATATGATTTTTATCTGTGCATAGCAATATGTTTTTAGTGACTTTTCCAACTTGTATATTTATTACTAATATTAACAGTTCACGCCATGATATAGCTGAAATATTGCTAAAGTTGGCGTTAAGCAACAATCAATCAATCAATCAATCAATCAATCAATCAATCAACCAATGTGTTCTCTTTTCAATTAAATAATTTGTCACGGAAATAATGAAGTGTTACCTACGAATGCACGGTCTTATGTGTCTTATTTTCCATTAATGAATATTTTACAAAAGGATATGGAGTAAATGAACATGAGACCATAACTTTACTGATGTAGTGTTGCCGATGACCGCCTAGTCCTATATGGGTCTTATATGTGTCCTGTATGTGTCATATATGTGTTCTATTTGCTATTAAATTAATGTAATTTGACTGAAGTAGTCTACTGTAGAACGCCCGGGCCAATCAACAAATAAAGGGATATGGAGTAAATGTACATGGGACAAAATCACGATAAATAAATGGTAAGATTAAGCAAATGGAACAACGATTTCATTGTTGTTCTTCATCTTGAAGTCACCATGAGCCTTCAACAAAGAGCAAACACTCCTACCTCATAGTAATTTCAAGATAGCCTCTAACACCGGTTTAAGCGGAATTCATTTGCCAAATGTTAAACAACGCTAGACCCATGCATCCATTTTGCCATAGATGCAGGGTTGTCAACAAGCATAACATTTCGGGCAGAGTACTCTTACAAACATTTGCCCGAAAAATGGATCAATAAACAATACAACATATAAACGATCACAGGGCACTCATCGAGTTGATTGTAAGGGAACTTGGCAAGTAAAATCGGGAGATGTGGGCAATATATGTACAGATGGCCAGAAAAAAAGTTTAATTTTTACAGATGTTGATTTTTTTTTTGTAATTCTTTATTTTATAGCAACTAATAACATTTACGTACACAACAGACAAAAGTGTTACTGACATACATATAGTACACAGTACAAAGACAGAAATACAATATTGCAGACATACAATGTAGTATACAAAAGACAATTAACTATTTATCTTTTAGCTTCAAAATAAGCTTGAAAATGTAATGTGTATCATATTTTGAGAAAGAGCGAAAAAAATTTTGGAGAAAAAAATATAAAAATATAACCCAGTCACTGAGACCTCCTCTAAACGCAACAATTTACTCAAAATGAAATTTCTTTGAATGGAAGATAAAAATTCAATTGAAAGTTTCTCAATATGCATATAGTATTTTAAGAATTCAATCCCCCTCTAATGCAAGGAATATTATTCTTGCATCTACATACATAAATGAAATATTTTAAAACTAGAAACACATGTTGTTCAATACAGTCATTTTGTCTAAATTGAATTAATACAAGGATTATAATGGATATATCAGGGTTCAAAACTAAGTTATGATTTGAGAAAAAAATCACATATGGATAACCAAAAATTTTTGGTATGACAGCATTCCCAGAATAAATGTTGATATGTTTCTGGTGTTTCGAAACAAAAAGTACACAGTTCTGTTTCTTTTATCTTACGCTTAAATAAAAGAGAATTTGTAGCAAGTATTCTATGCAGTAATTTGAAATGAAATTTCTGCAGCTGTGTATTCCTAGTAATAGAAAAGACACAAGAATGAATTTCAGTGTGATTTAGTGTCTCAGACCACTTATCCTGAGATTTGACAGGATTTTCTTTGACTCTACCAACAAAAATTTTATAAAAGAATTTACTAGGCTTCTGACATTTTTTCAGCTTGTCAATATAAATGGTATCCACTATATCCAGTCTTTCTTTTCCAACAATTACTCTTTTCGACTCTACCGGGGTTGCACTTAAGGAACTATTATAGAATTCATAGAATTTGTGGTATTTTTCCACAAATTCAGTGTAATTAAGAAAATTGTGATTATTTTCTGAAAGCAAATCTGTTACAAAGTAAACACCATTTTTACTATAGTTTGTTTTAATTATCATTTCAACACTAATTTGAATATTTTTATTCAGCCACAAAGGTTGTGACAAAATACTGTATAAATCCTCTAACTCGATTGACTTATCCTCCTCACCAAGTTTTGAAAAATTATAAATAATATCCTTCCAAAATGCATTTAATTTCTTTGAAACCCACTCCATACCCTCTTTATCGAGTAACAGAATTGTATCACCACCAAATTCTTCTTAAGTACTTGACAATAATATTTTCCAAGGAGAATGGTTTAGTGGTTCAAGCACTTTCGTCAACCATGTCATTTTCAGTGCATAGCAGAAAGATCAAATATGTGGTATCCTCAAACCCTCATCATCTAGATGATTTATCATCACTGATCTTTTAACTTTATCAGGTTTTCCATCCCAAATAAATTTATAGAAAATATCTTGTATTTCTTGAAAAACTGAGTCTGTAGGGTGGTATCCTCATCAGTCGTTGCTGGACATAAAGACTCATAGAAGACAATCAAAACATAAATAAACAATCATCGAGTCAATTGCAAGAAAACTTTGCATGTCATGATAGTTAAATGTGGGCACTGTAAACTGAATGACCAGAATAACATGTTGAAATAACAAAATATAAAATGCCCAAATTTGAAAGTATCATGGTGTAGTTATATTATGTATTCTCTTAAAAACAAGTACACAATAACTGCAATATATAGAGACAATACATCTTTTGGGACCTTCATATGTACTCCACATTGCAGGAGAGACAAACTTCAGTCTTAAATTAGCAATAAAAGGATATGGAGTACATGCACATGAGACAAAGTCTCTACAAATACATGGTTAAACTAAGAAACTGAACAACGCAAGCCTACAACAATGAGCTTTGCTTATACCTCAAAGTAAGTTCAAGAAAGCTCTTACTACCGGTTTGAAAAAAAATCATTGCTAATGGTCGAACAAATCTACAACTAGGTTCTTTATACCCACGGATGCGGGATTGTCAACAAACATAAAATTAACTGACCGTGTTCTTACAAGCACCTTCATCCATTGCCCGACGAAGACTTATACAAAACCATCACACCACATAAACAAGCACAGGACACTTTTCGAGTCAATTGAAAGAAAACTTGGCATAATGAAATAGTGAGATGTGGGCACTAAAAAGAGTGATCAGAATATAATTTTGAAGTTACAAAAAAATAAAATTTTAAAGTATAAATGTGTATCCAAATGAGACATTTTCTCAAAAACATACAACATTACTAAAATATACAGACAGCATAAATCTTCCGCACGCAAAATATTTTTACGCAGTCCAAATTCAAGGAATATTTACACCAGATATTTCCCAATGAGCTTAAAATTAAAGAGATTATGGTTCACCTACTTCAGCTTCGTACTTATATCTTTTGATATACATTGACGAAGATGGACGTTTGAAATCTGAGCTATATGACAAACATGACGATTTTTACTTCCCAATTGTACACTTCCCCTTTCTGAGCAGCAATATACCTACTTTTCCTGCCTATGGAGTGTACATTTCACAGTTGATTCGTTACTGTCGAGCGTGTAGTTAAAATATTGATTGTTTTTTCAATAAATCAAAAACACTATCCCAAAAGCTGCGAAGTCAGGGATTTGTTCAGCCTTTGATACTTGCATCCCTTCAGAAATTCTATGGTCGTCACCATGACATCATTGAAAGATAGGACGTGTCTGTGTCCCAAATGAAATGGACATTTTAATTTAGATTTCACGTTTTCGCGAATTTGCCTTAACCGCGGTTTTGACTCAACGCTGGAGTGACTCACTAATAGTGTGATGGGTGCCGCCAGCGGAGCAGGTCATCCTTACATATCGGAAGGGAGCACCTGATGTTACTTCCGGTTTTCATGGGAGTTCACACTATGAGTGCCTTAGTTCTAATTATTTCTGTGCCTTGTGGTTGTCTCACCACGTCTTTGTTTTTCTCTGTTTCCTTTTTTGTCATGTCTTTGGGCTTTGGTTTTTGTGATCATCACTTCCCTTGTTCCTTCGATAATGTACTGCCGTTGTTCCATAGTGCAGGAGAGAAAACTCCTGTCTCAAAATAACAATGAAAATGTGGATTTCCTATGTTTTGGTTCATGTGCTGCTGATGAGGAACTGATTTCCGAAATGGCCATACAGTTCATTAAAATTATTGCAGTTGGAGATAACATATGTGCTATGGTCTCATGTTCATTTACTCCATATCCTTTCGTAAAATATTTAATACAGGAGTTTGTCTTTTAATCTTTTAATGCAGTGTGGAGTCGGTAAAACAATTCCCCGTGTTGAGATGTATGCTCTTTATTTTCTTAGACTGAATGGTGTATCTGTACATGAGACTATTCCCATGTGTACACTTTGTTTATAACTACTATCTAAATTTATGTAAATTCTAAAACCTAAGGTTTATCTCCCTCCATCACCGTTTTGTTCTTAGCTAAGTTATCATGCAATAATTACATTTCATGAATATTCATTTGAATTCCGTCAGTTTGATAGGTGAACATCGATCACGTCGCATATCAATGTGAAGTTGCAATTCCCATCAAACACATTTGACCACGTGTTCACGTGGCGGATAGATTTGTAAAAATAGAATCGCAATGTACATGATGTACTTCCCTGTAAATAAAGTTTTTTTTTATATATCGGGATTAAAATGTAATTATTAGAATTGAATGCATTATTTTGAAGTTTCATAGGGACTATGAAAGGGTTGACCGGGCGCACATTTTCAACAAATGTGCTTCGGTCAACCCTAGCTTTCATATCCCAATGAAACTTCAAAATAATGCATTCAATTCTTAATTGAACCAACTAATATGATTATATTTAGATAATATCGAAAATATTTGAACGGTAAGGCCGTAAGGATGCACCGTTCAACTATTTTCGACACTTTCTAAATAATTATATTAGTTGGTTCATTTTGTGCGGTTATGCGAACCTTAGTTAAAAGGATAATTACAAAATGACCTACATTTAACAACACGATTCTACACATAAACGCTATGCCGACTGACCGCGTAACCTGAACAATACATAACCGAATGATTTATTGATTTTTGATGTTGTATAAAGATTGAACCAGCAAAATTACCTTTCCGTAATACATTGAGCGAAAACCTTTGAAAATGAATGCAGAATTCAGAATATTTTTGGAATGTTTTTAAAATGTTTTATGGAATGTTTTTCGAAAACGTTATAAAAGCATTAAGATAAAATGTTTTCAAATAACATTTTAATAACAGTTTTAAAATTGTTTTTAAAACCTGCAAATGTATGTTCACGGAAACATTTTCACAATGTTTCACAGGAATTTTTTACTGAAATATTTCAAAAGTATTTAACCATAATATTTCTTCCAAATGTTTTAAAGGTGTTTTAAGTTTTTTTTCATTATTACATGAAAAATCTTTGTTTATATAGAAACGCAGCACTACCATTTACCGTAAGCATTGTTTGTTTACAGTTTTTGCCGCATTTTCATAATTGTTTTGTATGGTGTGCATTTTTTTCACTCTCATGAATCCTTATGTTGAAAGTAATTTATCCAATGTATCATGCCTTGATACTGTAAAACATATCTTTTGAAAGACAATTTGAGTTTGTTCCAGTATTAAGCGTTATATTGAATCCTGTATTTACAGTGTACATTGCATATTTAGAATACTTTTAAATGGTCATTTCTGTATCGTTTGTGTGTGTTCGGTTGTAGTATTGGCTTCAAATCAAATTAAAATATAGCATAGATTCTGAAAAACAATCATTTAAATACGGAATCAGTAATTGCATAATTTTTTTCACACCTAATCTGAACAGGTGTTATTTTTATTTAGAAATTATGAAATCATTGGCAGTAATGAAGTATTACTAAATATAATATATAAAGTCAAGTAATCAGACTCAAAAAAAAAATTATTCCTGACCAGTAAATGCTTTGTCCCCTATGAAAACAATCCAAAACTAAAAACTGCTTGTTTCGTACCAATTTCTATAGCAAGCTCGTGCTATCCTCGCACATTGTTCAGTGAAAAGAAGCAACTGTTAGATATGCACATAATCCGAGAAAAAGACTATTTTAATCAAATGTTAACAGAAAACTATCCTCCACTAAATAAGATTATAGTAAACTGTCCTTCATTCATACAGTGTTGTTAAGTAAATTAAGTTTGATTCCGTACACAGATTTTTTTAAATAACATCGACCGAATATGTAGTAAATCTTCCAGGTAACTGGTTTTAAAATCACATTTTCGGGTGTGTTAGGACAGTTGTGCATTTCTTGTTATACAAGATAAACATCTGTTTTCACTTACAACACTGCATATACCTGCTTTGATGACAATCTCTTATCTTCTGTTACATGTATCAGTCAATTTTCTACCCGCTTCAGAAAATGTAAACATTATTGATATATCGAATAATTGATTGGTATTAAATTTTAGTCGAATTAGACATGCCAATTTTATAGTGAATGCTTTCATTTCAGTTGTTTTAATTGGTTGATTGTCCAAAAAATAAACGTTTTCCAATAGGTTTTCAAAAGGACGTACGAGTATTGAAATATTAGAATATACGTCCCTGGTTTTCAACACAAAAAAAGAAATATTAAATTATATAAGCACATATTACAAACCATAAAATTTTTATATCAGAAAATTCTTTTTTTAAAAGATCAGTTTTTGTCATAATAAATAACTAAATACCGAAGTTACTGTGAATTTACTTTCTGCATATGCGCATTTCGACAATTTATGTCTCTTCAGTGCAGATAAAATCTAAACGTTTGGAAGACCATGAACTCAAAGATGTTTAAAACTGATAGAGAACAAATAACCAAAATGATCTAAATGTAAAGCCAAAATCAGCTAAGGACAGAGCTTTGCATGAGGGAGATACTCCTTAGTTTCAACAAAATTTACAAATTGTCGTTATAAAAGAAAACTAACAGGCAATGTTTTAATGCTTATTTGATTGAAACATATTTGTGTCATGTTTTGAAATTGTTTTGCAAAAATGTTGTGCCAGTTACCAATTAAAACATCTTAATGTTTTATCAGCTTATTCTATTTTGATTAGATTGAAATATTTCTTGTAATGTTTTAAAAATGTTTCCTTGAAATATTAAGGCAAAAATATTTTAGAAAGGTACAAAAAGTGTTTTTAAATTATAAAATCTTATGGTTTATCATTGTATTAACATGCCATTCATCACTATTTTATGATCAGTGACTGGTAATTCGAAAGCTGTAAAAATATAGTTAAACTGTTTTATGACAATGTTTTACTTCAGCATAATGGAAACATTGAGTGCCAATGGATTTATATTACGTTTCGTTATAATGTAGCAGTGTAACAGAATAAAAACATATTTTCAAAATGTTTTAAAAACGTTTGGCAAAATATTGATAAAATGTCTGGTGTGATGATTTTAAAATGTTTTAAGTATGTTGTGAAAAAATGTTACCAAAATAACTTTAAAATATAACGTTAAAATGTTCATAAAACATTATAAAAATGTTTTACTTAAAGTTTAAAAAATTGTTTGTCAGCACATTTTGTCAAAACGTTTTTACAATGTTTTCACAATGTTTTTAAAAAAAGATAAAACGTTTTCAAAACATTTTAAAAATATTTCAATAAAATGTTTTGACGAAGCACCAATAAACCTCGAATAAAATGTTTCGAAATGATTTGTGTTAGCTGGGTTAGTACCCCGTTTGAGAGAAATTCATTACTAG
>MJUU01019909.1:3311-14940 GCA_002080025.1 Modiolus philippinarum
TTTTTTATCACATTTTTACATTTTCATGGAATTTTTAGCAAAATAATATGTAAAAGGAAAGTTTCGCACTGACAGGAGTCTATGTATTGACTAAAATGAAGATTCATAAGTACTTTTTTATTCCAATTTTTCATATTTATGGAATTTTAAACAAATAATGTGTAAAGAGAAATTTTTGCACTGACCGGTATACATGCTTTGTTTTGGGTCGTTTTAACCTGAATATGGGATGTTGTCGCCTTGACATTTACCCCATTTGCTCTATTTGACTAAAATGGAGATTCTTAAGTATTTTTTAAATCACATTTTTTTCATGTTCTTGAATTGCTTAGAACTATCAGATACATGTATTGATAATGACTTTCGATCTTACTAGGAATAATAAATCAACGCTCGGTGAGATTCGTTTCGCCGGTAATTTTTCAATTTACCTGTATCAGTCATCCGTCACCGATCATCCGTGCATAATTAATTAGATTTCTTTCTATTCGTCATCCGTCATGATTCAAGAGTCAAGAGTCGCATCATTCATTAGTCATCAGTTAATTTTACTATCCGTCAGCCGTCAAAAGTCATGATTCAGCGATCATTCAGCGATCACTCACCAGTCAACGATCAGTCAAAATGGAATGTTGACTGATCCAGGGACTGTAACAACACCCGTCACACTGTTACATGTAGTGAGGCAAACATGTTTTTAAGGATCTGTTTGGTAGCTGGTTGGGACAGTTTTTTTGCTCTGTTAATAAAAAAATCACTGTACAAACTACATGCTCGACAGTATTGAATATGACTTAATACGAATGAAAAAAAATAACTCCAGGAATAACCTACGTCAGTGTCCTCCTTTAAACTTAGAAAATAGATCAGAACAAAAAGAAACAACACTTTGTCAGTACCTCATAATTATCATCCGTACCAAATTTAGTCCAATAATCAATACAAAATTTTGGTATACACTTCGAATTCCCATATGATTTCAATGTTAGAATATTAAATTCCTCACTGGAAGACATCTTTAATTACGTGTGGACTTGCAGGACAAATTTTTAATTGGGACCATCCAAGGATTGTTGTAGCCAAATCATAGAATAATTTTCCAAATTATCCAATATTTCCTGTTCTCAGTTATCTTTGATTGATGTGGGCTTCTCAGATTCAGATTTAAAGGGGAAACTAAGGAAAATTGTCAAGAAGTGTGGTTTCAACTGGCCGAGAGATGTCCATGTGCTTTTCCAAAGCGTCCAATGTTGACTACTATCTTTGCTAGTGTCGATCTTCAATAAGCCGCGGACTTGTCGGATATACTATTTTAAGGATATCACTCAATGACTATTGTGACCAAATATAGTTTCAAATTGGCTTAGTATTTTCAGAATTTTATAAGCACCCCTAATGGATAAATGAAAGGATTTTACATTCATATATGTGAGAGCACTCAATCAAAATGCTTTTTTTGTCAGCATTTCTTAGATTGGTTGGATAAAAACTCAAGATTAAAAACTTAACTTCCTTATGTGTGTCAAGGATGCTAAAATTTTATAATGATTCTTCCATAATAACCAACATTAATTTCTTGTACTTATATTAAGTAGAGATCAAGCAGTTCAATGAAAATACCTCGTGTAAACATATATAAAAAGCTCGAAAATAAAATAAAATGTAACAGGTAGTTATTATTTGTTGTACAGCTAAAAATGTATACTCATGATGAATCGACTGCTTGCAACCGTACGTCAAATGTTCCCGATACCTGCGTAACAGAATTGTTTATGCTGACAAAACGTCATGGTCCGATATCATCATGTGCCATGTGCAAAAAGAAAGTTTTTGGGTAAGTATGTATTATTGTTTACATTGCCAAAATAATGAAATACAACTCGCATTATTATTACATTTGTATTACCAGTATCTCGGTCAGGTCCGGTATCATTTTGGAACTTTGATTGCTTCAATAATTGTTCAAAATCGCATGCGAAATTAGTCTAAATTACACTCCCCAACAAAATTACTTGTTCAATGACACGTTTTTTCTGTCTTACCTTCCAAACATGGTCAACAATTTAAAACATCCTTTGTCCGTGTGTCAAGATTTCACGTAAAAATCTGGATTTGACAAAACAAAATCTCAATATTGACAAAACCTTCATGCAATTGTCTTTAAATTGCCCCTTTGAGAATTAAACCTCATGTGTAATCATATTTCAACCAATATGACTATTTGAAGATCACCACACACCAACAATAAAAAAATGTACTCCAAAAGGGTAAGAAAATAACAGTATAATTTTGAAGTAAGTGAGAACCGAACCGTCAGTCTAAAACGAATAATCAAAGGACAATGGCCACGTCGGAAAAACAAAAACACAGACATTCTATAAGCACGGCACAGAAAAGAAAATGAAGACACACATATCTACACAAATGATCAACACGGACCCAATAAAGATCAGGTGCACCGGTAGTTTTAGCATCTCCTGCTTCTTATAAGACACCCGCTGTGTTGAACATATCAACTCCGGTATTAAAGTCAAATCCGGTAGAGTAAAAACAAACTTTAGTGGCAAAGAGAAAGATCTGTTGTCATGTGGGAAATAGATATCCCATAGCGGTCCACAAGATACAAAATATTTATAAAACTTTAAAACATGTATCAATATTAGAACGGATAAGCTTTTCGTTATAACAAATCAACACCTCAAAATAAATTACATAAAATAGACATTGCAGAATACGATATGAAAACAAGACATCAGTGGCTGACGTATATGGTATACCAAAATGTTTATTTCCGTCTGTCCGTCCGTCCTGTCCGTATTAAATGTCTTGCTCTTACTTAAGATCACAGCAAACTTTGTAGGATCATTCCTGTTTACTTTCTGGGGAAATTGCAATTTGTCTTTCAAGACTTATTGACTTAAGGTAAATGAGAATCATACCGTCAATCTAAAGCGAATAATTTAGGGACAATGGCAAAATCGGCAACAACAAAGAAACACATACTCAACACGAATATGGCACAGAAAAGATAAATGAAGATACACACACAAAGATGAACAACACGGACCCAATAAAAAAACCATGGGTGAGATCAGGTGCACCAGTAGAGTAAGCATCTCCTGCTTCTTATAAGACACCCGCCATGTTGAACATGTCAAATCCAGTAGAGGAAACAACAATTAAGCTTTTCATGGGAAAGACCTGTTGTTATCTGAGAAATAGATATCCAATAGTTGTCTACAAGACTGTGATGTCGACCGTAAAACTTCTGGAGGGATGACTTGAAGCTTTGGGTTACATACCTTGTTTAAGTAGGCTATATGTGAGCAATTATGATCTCTATCAAGGAAGTAATTGGCTCTTGATAGCGAATGAGCCGGGAGATGTAAACTCCGTATGCCGGTGCTGTTGGGCGGTTGCTACAAAGAAAAGGGAAGTTGACTATTGGAAAAGTGAAGTCATTGCAATTTTCGAGATGAAGGTCAAGGAATGAGGCCGATGTGGAAGTGTCTGCAGTATCCTCAATTTCGCGCATTTTTTGGATAGATCAGATGAAGGAAAGCACCAAAACGAGGGTTGTTTAGTGACAAAATACCATCTATATATCTATATAAAATAAATTTTTCACATGTTGAACTCTTATTGGAGAATCCCTTGTGCAATTAACTCTAAATTTTGCAAAGTATATATGATTGTCTTTGGGTCTATATAATTTTGTCCTTTCCCACTTTCAGTTGAATTTTCACTCTTTAATGAAGTTAAATATTTATATTCTTCTTTTCTTTTTTGTATTTTTTGGGGGGGTTTACAAAGAAGCCTTTTCTCGGCAGATCCCACAAACATTTAGAAAGTAATTTTTATGTTAACGATGAAACGTAAAGGGGAAAATTATCATCTTTAAAATCGAAAAGGGAAAATGGCAATCATCTAATTTTTTCTTCGTGTTCTGTAAGGAGGAAAATTGAGAACATGCCCAAATTGGCAGGGGAGAAATCATCATAAGCCCATTTTCTACCGGGAAAACTAGCATGGGGGAAATAGCTACAGAAAGCATGCACTTATTAACAAATTATAAAAAAGAGAACATACACTAGCTCAACTAGCACAACACGTGGTAAGTTAACTGGATAAAGCAAACAAAAATGTCAAAAAAGATGAATTATAAATATTAGCAGGCAGAATGTAAGACGCGATGGATTTAGCGGTAGTATTTTTAAATGGCAAGATTGCCGCGAATTAAGTAGTTAAGGATGGTCACTCCTCAAGTTTTTGAAATTGTCTCTGACTTTCGGAATTCTCATATTTTATCCATCATGATGCATTAGAAAATTTTGCACTCTGACCTCCACTTTTCTTTTCAAAATATGTTTGTATACATTTTGAAAAAAGCTGTTGACAAAATTTGATGAAATTCTTGATATAGCTTCATTGTATTTTAAAGGTCTATTGCCTAAACGCAAAGTAAATGAAAAATTTCCAGGAGTTCGGTTTTCTTCCAAAATTTCAGGCCCTTAAATCTCAAAAACGGGCACACTGACCTATCAATATTTTTGCTTAAAACGATGTATGATCGATGTTCGAATAAATAAAGAAACTAATTTTAAAACCCTGATATTATGAACTTGAGTAGTGACAATCCTAAACAACAAATAAGTCAATGTTATCGATTTAATAAACTTGCAGCCAAATACTCAGACCGGTTCATCTTGCCATTAATATTTGTCTCTTTTCCCCAACAAATCAACTTAAGTTTTTATATGTATCTTATCCGTGGACACTGCGTTTCGGAAGGGTAATATGTACCCAATTCGTAACATTAATCACATAATAATTTACTAAGCATTTCACAATTCAACTGATGCACATTTCGGTGCATTAATGATCTTATTCTGAGAATAGATACGTATAGTCTAAGGGGATAACCATGGTAAACATTTTAAGAGTAACCAAATGAATTGAGATTGAGAACTTTTAATGTCCCCAAATATCAAATATTTAAACACAAAGGGTCAACATCTTTCTGTCTGAATGATTTCTTTTTCTAAATCAGAATTCTGTGTGCACACTTATTGCAAAAAAAAATAATAACTTTTTAAAAGGCTCAATTTGTAACCATATAAGATTCTTGTCAGGAACTTTAATATATTTTTCTTAGCGTAAGTGTAAACTTACCAAAACAAAAAATGACACATGAGAGGAGTGAGTGCATAAAATTATAGAAATATGTTATGACCATAGATGACTAGATGTACAAGTATTTCTTATTTATGTGTCTGCAATTACTACGACAACATGACCCGATTGAGAAATCAAAATCCTACGCCGTTAGGCCAAACTCTACATTGTAGACATTTTCTTAGAATCAGATCACGTACTCAACTGAATGAGATAGATAATTTTTATTTTCCCAATTTACACAAGTGGAAGGTATATTCATCGCTGAAAATTTAGAGGCACAAGACCAAGTGGTAAAAGAACTGTTATACAGATTAAAGGTTTATCAAATTAGGATCTGCTTAATATCGAATGAACACAGGATAGGATGAATTTTGCATATATTTCGTCATCCCACTACAAAACATCATCATTCTTTACAATAACTGACGATGTCTTTGTGAGAAAATCTTCTCTACTAGAATCTCAAACAAAACATCGTGTAAATGAATAAAGAACAGGAAATGTAAAATAAAATCTCACCTATATGCTCACAAATGCTGATCCAACCATTCTGAGTCGTAGTTGATGCTAGACAGTTATACAATGACCATTTTTTCTCTTTTGTTCTTTGGTGGTTTTGATGATTGAAAAACAGGGCTTATTTGTTTTCAGCGATGGGATGACAGTGTTTGACTCAGGTCCTGTTCTAAAGTGTTTACCTGTTTTCTTGTTTTACCCTCGACAAAGGAGTAAGCTCCGACAAATTTTTGGGCCTTTTTCATTCTTTTATTATGTTTTAAATTTATTATGATCAATTATTTTTTATTTATTGTTCCGATGTACGACAGCTTTAAATATATCCTGATTCTACCTTTTATATATATAGGCCATGGGCTTAAATCACTGTCTCTAAATACCCCACACAGCCCCCCCCCCCCCCCCCCCACACACACACACATATGTGATCCGGACTAATTTTTGTCAGTGCTTCTATATCCTCTCTTCAAAATATAACATGTTAGCATTAATATAACAAGATAGGGCCACTTTTGTAGTACACCGCTAAAAATCCTGATATTTTCGTGTTCACTAAAGATCTAACTTTTAAGTTACAAAAACAGGATAAGTGACTTAATTTTCTATTTGTGGATGAAATGTACCACACTTTGGTATAAAATGAAAGTTCTTTTTATGGTTTTGGGATACAAAAAATGTACTCCTCCTTCTGCAAAAAATTACGAAAGAGACGATTTTTTAAATTTCAATTTCTTTCAGATAAACACTTTTTAACATGTGTATGTGATTTTTATATTGCCATATATACTGGATTTACGATTTTGGTTCTTGCTTCGGTATTAATTGGGAAATTTATTTGGTAATTTGCTGTACTTTTTGTACCATACTTATCAGTTGTGATACAAGTTTTGAAAAGCACCATTAAAATTCACAAATTTGTATATTTATGTCAAAATTTTGGAAAAATAGAAATTTTCGGGATTTTCAATATTTTCAATATTTTGGCTGATCGTAAAAATCTGAATCTTTTAATACGTGACTCTTAAGTCGTGTTTATCTCCGAAAAAAAAAAATCTTTTACAAAACGGAAATATCAATAAATAAATAGATCGAGAGGGAATCACTAATTAATTAACACTGTTGCGCTAAGGGTGATTTATATTTACTCTTTTTGTAGAGCCTTAGGTTAATTTTCTTGCGTCAATTAAAATCTAACTACACAAATGTGATGTCGGAAAATTATAAATATACTTCAAGTTAAAAGTTAATAAATAGTTTGTTATACCCCCGCTACATAGTAATGGGGTATACTGGTTTACCTCTGTTCGTTCTTTCGTTTGTCCGTTCGCTCGTTCGTCCGTCCGTAACCACACTTTTCTCAGCAACTGCTTTACAGAATGAAATCATATCTTGTCAAAAGCTTTTTCATGATAGTCCAATGTGTATATACAAATTTCTAGGATACCCCATAAGTACTTCCTGTTTGCCGAGGCGTCATTGTTTTTCATTGTTGTACGATATATGGAATTTTTTCGTCACAATTTTTTTCTGAAATTGTAAGTTGGATTCAATTGTTGTTTGCACAGAGTTTCCTTATGGTCCAATCTATTGTGTATTCGGATTTCAAGGTTACGCCATAATCACTTCCTGTTTGACGAGACGTCATTGTTCTTTATTGTTGTACAATATATGGAAATTTGCGTCACAATTTTTTCTGAAACTTTAAGTTGGATTCAATTGTTGTTTTGCACAGAGCTTCCTTATGGCCAAATCTATCGTGTATTCCGATTTCAATGTCAAGTCATAAGCGCTTCTACTTTGCCGAGACATCATTGTTTTTCATTGTTGTACAATATATGTAATTTTTCGTCACATTTTTTTCTGAAACTGTTTGTGGGAATCAATTGTTGTTTTGCACAGGGCTTCCTTATGATCTAATCTATCGTGTATTCCGATTTCAAGGTTATGCTATAAGCACTTCCTGTTTGCCGACACATCATTGTTTTTCATTGTTGTACCATAAATGGAATTTTTCGTCACAATTTTTCTGAAACTGTAAGTTGGGTTCCATTGTTGTTTTGCAGAGAGCTTCATTTTGGTCCAACCTATCATGTATTCCGATTTCAAGGTAAAGGCATAAGCACTTCCAGTTTGCTGAGACATCATTGTTTTTCATTGCTGTACAATATATGGAATTTTTCGTCACAATTAATTCTGAAACTGTAAGAGGGATTCAAATGTTGTTATGCACAGAGCTGCCTTATGGTCCAATCTATCTTGTAATCGAATTTCAAGGTTATGTTATAACCACTTATTGGTTTCTGAGACGTCATTGTTTTTCATTGTTGTACAATATTTGGAATTTTTGTCTCAATTTCTTTTGAAAATGTAAGGCAGATTTAATTGTTTTGCAATCAGTTATCGTTGAACATGTTGGTTACTAGGATTATATCATTTTCTTTATACTTGTTTTGTGTCCACACTTGTACTGTGTCCACACATGTATTGTATCCCTTTACAATTAAATTTGCACCTGCCATATTGATTCAGGGTTCAATAAGAGGGGGTATCTCAGGGTGCCATTCGGCGGCAGCTCTTGTTTTAATAAATAGTTGTTGTTTTTTTTTTTAATATATTCAATAGGTCAGGAATCCAGTCATATCCTTTTTTGCTGTTTGTAGCACTAGTTTTTGCCCTCATTAACATAATAATTCCTATCTCGAATATCCCGTATTGCCTATGTAATAAAGTTTTTGATGTTTTAGCAACAGATTGTGTCTAAAATATTTTATGTAAATCTTCTCATTGGTTTACACATGTCGAAAAAAAAACACCCCTCTACTTAAAATTAAGGAATTTCAGTATTTTGTACATTTCCGATCATCAAAAATATAAAATCTTTTCAATACAATGTCTAAAGTTTTAGTTATTTACTGTATTTTGTTCGTAAATTGACATCAATGTGCCGACTTTTCGTAATTAACAAGTGCTATACTTTACCTTAATTTGTTAAATGAAATTTTAAAATTAAGTAAGATGTCACATATTTTTTATTTAAGATAATACGTAAGGTTTTATGGGAAGTGTTGAGTATTTGACATTTATTAAAACATACCCCCAGTTGAGTGATTCCTCAAAAGTTATGTTAACATCGTAAATATTAAAGAAAAGTCATGTCAAGACATCAAATTGCTTTGAAAGTAGGGAAGTAAAGATCGACAGTAATAAACGGGGCTTTCGATTGGCGCATATGGAAAATCGAATCAGATACGGAATGGATTTGATTTGTTTAGCTGGAATGTTCTTTTCTCAGCCTATTTATTGTGACGTCATCATAAATGAACACATTTATATAATTCACTTTCCCGCGAATTATCTCCCTTTTGCGGTAGATATTGTCTACTATTTCGTACACTATATAAAATATCTATCTTAATCAAACGGTTACATATAAATTTTATTAGCTCAACAGATAGCTAAAGTAAATATCTCTCTTAAAAAAAATCTATCTAATATTTATTTAATATGAAAGCTAAACAATAAGCATGTTCTCAAGGTTCCCTATATGGTCTTTGTAAATATTGCTGAAAAATTATGAATTTGGCCTGAATTTCAAGGGCTGTTTTTTATGATTAACATGTGAATTTAAAGAAATTAGACGTGGAATACATTGGCAAACGAATATCAAAGCAAAAACAAGAAAAGGTGGAATTCTAAAATCATAATACAAAAAAAAGAAAATACCGAAATAGCAAAAAAGTAAATTTAGTTATGCTGTACACGCGTTTCAAGGAGTAACCTCTCATCAGCAGCATTAAAATCAAATAATATGGAAAGCCATAATCAAAAGTTGTCCAAAAAGAAGTACTCATTACCAAAAATATCGAAATAGGAAGCCAAATCCAGTACCAAGGACATCTACCGAGTGCCATACACGGAATGAAGCCTCAGTATTTTAAGTGATTATAATTTTAATAATAAACAGTAAATTTCTATAACACGCAGGGTAAAATTTTCATGTCAGACAAGACTATTGGGCTGGTGAATACCCTAGGGGACATCTGGTCCACCAGCAGTGGCATCGGCCCAATGGTTCAAAATACAAAAAAATACCGAAATTGCCAAAAAGTAAATTAAGTTATGCTGTACACGCGTTTTATAAATCCAAAATCACGGCAATTCATATCCAACACGAATTGAGACAGTTTGACAATAACAAAATAAATAAACAAAAATGAACAAGAACGCCACATAACTAAGGCTATAGCAGTGTGAACCCCTACAAAAACTGAGGTATCATCAGGTGCTCCGGAAGGGTAAGCATGAGCTGCTCCAAACGTGGCATTCGTCACACTGCCAGTGGAAAGTCCGGTTTTGTCACAGTCGGTGTTAGTCAGTCCGGTAATAACTCTGGATCTATCCAAAGATATCTATTCTCATTTGTGGTATAGAAACATTGTAACGGTCTGTCAAATCGTGGTGACAATTACAACGGTAACTGAACATACCCCTGATGTACATGTATAAGAATTTGAGACAGTAATTTCGCTCTGTTGACACTGTTGACACAAACTACAGGCACGGCAAAAGCGAATGAGCTGTGAAATGTACACGCCATATGCCGGAGAAGTTGGAATATTACTGCTCAAAAACGGGAAATCACTATTGGAAAGTCGAAATCATCACGCTTGTTTTGTTTTCAGGGGTCCAGAGTTGTCAATGTAGAGGTACAGGTCCAGGTACAATGTTGATGATGGGTTATCAGTGGTCTCTTTAATTTCGAGTTCATTGGGGTAGATAAGATGAAGGTTATCCTTAAATTCAGGATTGTTCAATGAAAGAACACCATCTATATAACGGAAGCTGAAATTAACGGACTTGGCCAGCTTTTGTCTTTTTTCTGAACCTGGCTTCATACGAATAAAGAAACAAATCTGCTAAAAGTGGCGCACAATTAGTCCCCATAGTTATCCCTATTGTCTGCTGGAAAACTTGCCCTCCTCATTCTACAAATATGTTATCAATCAAGAATTCCAGTATTGCGTACACATCCTCCTCTGTATTCTTTTTGTGTGAATCAGTGTGATATTAAACAAAATAGGACCCATCTTTACTTTAACTATAACTAAATTGGAATATCTTCTTTCACCCTTTTTACTACAGAAAGACTGATGTATTAAATCCCGGAGTATTGACTTTGGCTTATCGTTTGGAAGAGTAGTATAGAGAGTAGAAAATTCCAATGTTTTGGCACTGTTGCAGTGGTTGAGTTCAGTTGAAGACAGATATTCTAATAAGTCTTTCCAGTTTTTGAGAATCCACATGATTCACTCTACTTGTTGAGTTTATCACTATATATTCTTTAGGCCATCTCTGACTGCAGTAAGTAATGAAGTTAGTGGCTGCGGAACCGTAGCTCTTATGGTCCTTTTGCTGATTTTTTTATACATGTAGTTGCGGACCATAGAGCTACGGATTTTCCCCTGTATAATACTTGCGACTCTTGCGACACGAATTGTGTCGCACGTTTCTGGGAGTTATTTGACAATCGGACGCCAAGTACGCGTACCAAAGTATTCATTTCGTTTCCTTCAATATTTTCTAATACTTACAACATTTAATTATGCAAGGTGAGTCATAATTTTCTATTTATAAAGGAAATTGTCCGAATATAAATGTAATCCCGCCTACTTTTGTGGCCATTTTGAATATAGCACTCACATGACATTTCGAGAGGCGGCATTAAATGCCAGGTCATGTCTGGAACGGATATCTCAAAATTCAACAGGGATATTTCTTAAATGCAGGTGAATACATCGGCAAACGAATACCGAAGCAAGAACGAAGAAAGGGGAAATTCTAAAATCATAAATCCAAAATCACGGCAATTCACAGCAACACGAATTGAGACAGTATGACAAAGACAAAACAAATAAACAAAAATGAACAAGAACGC
>MJUU01019909.1:20405-47142 GCA_002080025.1 Modiolus philippinarum
TTTTTTTTTTTTGCAACACTATTTATAAACAGGTCATTGGTATTCCCATGGGTGCAAATTGTGCACCTCTCATTGCAGATCTTTTCTGTTCTGTTATGATCGAGACTTTGTAGATACTCCAACGAAAAAATTGAATGTTCTCATTCAATGATTATAACGGTGCAACAAGATAGTTATCTGCTTTCATAATAAGAAATTAAACTTTTAATCTCCAAAAATGAAGATTAAGGATTAATTAACATAATTTAAAAATTACAATTTGTCCACTTCCGGTATTTGTTTTATTCGCATTTACCAGTTCTATTAAGAGCTAAGGAAAAACTGGTTCAAAATTATTTGGAGTTACGGCGCTTTAGCCACTAATTAAGATAAACCACATCGAAAATGCAAGAAAACTGCAAAGACAAGTAAAAGTTAAATTTGCCGTGCACCTACGTGCACTCATGAATCTTTTTGAACCTTTGCAGTTGAAAAGTATAGGTTGTAAGTTAAATACAACACTTCACGTGCGTCTTCATGCACCATATCCATATTATGTATTTGTACAATGAAAATTAATAAATCATCAAACTTTGCTTATAAAAGTCTTTGTTGGAGTACCTACTTTATGAATAAACTTCAAAACGGAACCATACAAAACAGCGACAAACTTCATTAAATTTTCAATGATAAAAACAGATATACTGACGATATCCTTACTATTTATGTAGACATCATTTGCCCACAAGAACCTAAATTAAATAAAATTGATTCAAAATACTGTCCTTTTCTGCATCAAACTATCATTATGGACTCTGATAAAAGAAAAACTAAAATATGATAAAAGAGATGATTTTGATTTCACTATTACTTATTTCCCTTTTCTTGACGGCGACATATCTCTGGCGCCATCCTATCGGGTGTATATTTCTCAACTAGAACGATTCGCACGCGTTTGTTCTACTCTTGACGATTTAATTGCACTTAACCTTACTATCACATCCAAACTCTTACAACAGGGTTACAGATTTCACAAGCTGTTGATGAAGTTTCATAATAGATATGAACATTTGATATCTAAATATGGCGTGTCTCGCAAACAGCTTATAACTTATAGTATTTCTTACCTTCGTTTTTATGGAAATGTTATTAAAAATGCAAGGAACTGATTAAAGATCCAGAAAAGCTGGGACGGACGTAACTTACATTCTTAAAGTTATGGGAGATATCGACAAGATACTCTGCTTGCATCCACCAAATTAGATTTGAGTGGACTTTTAACTTTTACACATACTGGCCTCTCACTGATAGTACCGATGTCTATTGAAATATATGATGATTCTTGACCAAACCTTTTGGGAAGTTTTGAGTAGTGCGACAGTGTTTTACCAGCAAATTAGGCTCCTTGAGTTAGTGTAGCGGCGACCACCCTTGACCCATCTTTCAAAATTACGTATAGTCATTTTCTCTCCTTTCAAGATTGTGGTCATGGAGTAAGTAGTCTACCTGTATTGGATTTCATTTGTATGATGATTCAACTATTGGGAAACAGGACACATAAAAGGGATATTAGGGTACCCATGAACCGATTTAACCTTACTGCTGGCTTTTGCTAGTGCCGTAAAGTCCGACTGTCACGAGTTCCTATCGTCGTTTTTTTTTTTTATTATTTTTTTTTCTTTTTTTGGTTTTTTTTTTGTCTTTCATTTTATTCGTCCCTTTCCTGTATAGTCCCTAGCAGATTGTAGACTGTAATTATAATTTTCCGCTATTGTAGGTGTTTCCTGTTATCCATTTACTTACATACAGGGTACAGAGATGGCCAAAGTATAACAGAGACAAAATTAATTGCAATCTGACAGAAATACTCTTCATAGCTGACAATTTCAACAATTCAACTTTGATTTTTTTTTTAAGTCATGAAATGCTGAAAATTTCCTTTTTTCATGAATATCGTACCAAATAATAAATTTGCATATTTCGATATATTTAATGTATCTTTTGGAAAGAAAAGCAACACAGTAGTATGTTTTGTTTAATGGCAAACTTCTTGGAATTTTTGGCACTATTTAGTTGGAGAAGGGGTAAACTTTTCGGTATTTAGAGTCACATTGAAAACTACTTGCTTTTCTAAACAGTGGTTCAAGATAACAAATGTATCGCTTAGAACAAGTAATTGGCATACATGTATCTGCAGATAAATTCTCCAGATTTGACATATATACCAATTTAACAGTGAATTTTGTACAAATTTTCAGCTAGATTTCACGTCTTCACGAATTAGACATAACCAGTTTTGTCTCACCCCATGATTGACTCACTGATAGTGTGACGGGTACCACTAGAGGAGCAGAAGATGCTTGCCCTTCCAGAGCATCTGATGTCACCCCCGGTTTTATATGAGTTCACACTATGAGTGCTTTAGTTCTTAATGTCGTCTTCTTATTTCCATGCATTGTGGCCTTCCTTCCTTTGTCTATTTTTCTCTGTTGTTGTTTTTGCCATATCTTTGAACTTTGATTTTTGTTATCATTACCAACTTTGCTCCTTCAGTTTTCTACTGTCGTTGATTTGGGCACAATATTGAGCTTTAATGGACAAATGGGTATGAAAATGCCAAAGTAATTATGAAATTCATGCAAAACTGTTACATAAAACACACAGTTTGCGTGTTCGGATTAGTTTCATACGAACATAAACAAAAACTTTGACAACTTTACAAAAACAGTTACACTTAATACACTTTTATTTTATACCCACTTTTCAATGCATTTGAGCTACTCATCTTTAAGACGAGGCAAGAAAGGACAAAACTGAGGCGAAAACGAAGATATTCAAAGATATGTTTTGGTGGTCTGTTTAAAAGTGACATTTTGGTTAATTGAATTATGTTAACATCATAAACATGTTCTATACTCAAGAAAAAAAAACATTAAAAGGCTAGTAACAATTGTCAGAATTTGGAAATAAGGTGCACACGGGGTACAATTAACAATTAAACTTGCACTATTTCAAGAAAAAATCTTCAAATTTTCGTCAGTATTCTATAGGGCTCCGAGTAAGATTTATTGCTTTTAGAGAATATTTGGTATAGAAATGTCACTTATGTGGATTTTATGTAAAGATTGTACCATAGGCTATCATTTAATGCCAGAGTGATATAAATCGGAGGTAACAGTTATCATTTTGGAGCTAATGAACGAAAAAATTTTGCGAAAAACAAAATTTTTCAAAATTTCGTCGGGTGGGTGAAAAATTGGGCCATGCTTCGTTATTGCGTGCTGGTTATGCCCATGTTAGCATGTTTTATTTTGAATAGGGGATGTAAGTAGACTTAAAAAGAGGGTCAAGTAGTTCCAAAATGAAAGAGGAAAATTCCAATAATCCTTTTTTTAGCGGAAATACCTTGAAAATTGATTTAAACCCATTTAAGTGTCATTAAATAGTTTAAGAAATTAAAAAGTACTTCATTATAAATTTATTCTGACAGAATCACACTGAAAATAAATTCATTTTGAAGATCGAATCAGCCTAGATAGAACTGTCTTTACAATAACTGTATAAAGACTTCATTATAAATTTATTCTGAGAGAATCACACTGAAAATAAATTTATTTTGAAGATCAAATCAGCCTACATAAAACTGTCTTTACAATAACTGTATAAAGACTTCATTATAAATTTATACTGACCAAGTCAGTTTGAAAATAAATTTATTTTGAAGATCGAATCAGCCTACATAAAACTGTCTTTACAATAACTGCATTAAGATTTTATTATACATTTATACTGACCACATCACAACATCACACTGAAAATAAATTTATTTTGAAGATCCAATCAGCCTACATAGAACTGTCTTTAAAATAACTGTATTAAGTTTTCATTATAAATTTATTCTGACCAAATCAGTTTGAAAATAAATTTATTTTGAAGATCCAGTCAGCCTACATAAAACTGTATTTACAATAACTGTATTAAGTTTTCATTATAAATTTATACTGACCGAATCAGTTTGAAAATAAATTTATTTTGAAGATCGAATCAGCCTTCATAAAACTGTCTTTACATTAACTGTATTAAGACTCCATTATAAATTTATACTGAAAGAATCACACTGAAAATAAATTTATTTTAGCCTACTGTACAAATGCTGTATACAGCTTTCAAGAACATTAGAAATAAGTTCACTTTAGAAAAACACATAGCAGTTAAAAATGGCAAACTTGAAAATTTTCATAACTTTTATTTGCAAATTACGCTTATAGGGCCAAGAAAATACAATCACAGAACATACATGACATACAAACATATCTTTTATACAACAACAAATGACAAGAAAAAAAGATGTATTGAGCAACTTTTTAACTTTCGCAAATCTGTACTTTAATAAAATGTGTATATTCAGATTTTTATCCTGAATTTTCAGAAATGAACAATTTTTGTTCTGTATGCATTTTTATTTATAACGTATTTTTTTCAATTAAATAAACAGTTTTTCTCTGTTTTTTAGGTAGATAATTTTAAGAAGAAAAAATAGAAAATCATCAGACAAAATTTCATTATATTTTGCTCTTTTTTTATTGCTTAAGTAATTTATCTTTTTTTATTTTTTTCACCATTTATTTACTTAACTCATTTTAGAAAAAAATCATTCCTAGATTTTTTTTCTTATCTGCATTTCTGTATGTTACTTTTATTATATAAAAAGAAATTGTAAAAGATATTGTCTATTTTGAAATCTGCTTCATTGCACATGATAAACTGACATTTTTTTTTATGTGATACCTTATATAAGGATTGAACGTTATTTAGTAATATTAAATAACAAGTACTATCATTTATATATTGAAAGTTTATATACATGTTACTAATGTTAAGGAGGCAGGGAAAAAGACACCGATACTTAATGTTTTAACTAATTATTGTACAGATTGCAATAAAGATTATTAATTGAAAGAAAAAAAATGATTAAATATGTGCCTGAATAGAAGACATAAAAAGTCACGTAAATAGTACTTACATCAATCTTCTTATATTGGTTTGGGCTTGTAATGAAATGCCTTTTCATCACAAATCAAGCATCTTCTTTTGAAACAATACTATCTACACACTCTTTGAATTACAGATTTGATAAAAGGTCAAATAATAAATGAACAGAATCTTCACACATCATTGAGGTAGTTGTGAAGTGATACGTTAAACTCTCAGCATGAGACTTCTAACAGAAGTAAAAGATTTTGTGTTATGTCATTAAGACTTACAAATTTAAGTTTACAGTGCTGACCCCAGTGTATATAATTATGTCAAATCTTTGGCTTCTGTCAGAAGTCTCATGCTGAGAGTTTAACATATCACTTCACAACTACCACTATCATGACTATTATGTGTGAAGATTCTGTCCATTTGTTATTTGACCTCTTATCTGATTTGTAATTTAAACTGTGTGGTTTCAAAAAATGAAGATGCTTGATTTGTGGGGAAAATGTATTTTCTTACATAAGTAATTAGAAGATTAGTGTAAGTACTTTTATGTTTTCTACATCTCAAAAGAATTTCAGGCACATTGAAAAAAATCAAACTTTTTTTTATGTAATCCTTGTGTTCATCAGAATATTTTTTATATGTTGTCCAGTATGCATATTCTTAAATTTTTGTTCATGCTCTGTCTTAATATACATGACTGGAGGTGACAAAATAAATAGGATTTAATGGAATTTTGTCAGATTGTCCCTAAATGTATCAAATTAAATTATCAAAAAAATATTGGGATTTGTGTGCAAAACAGTAATGCTTTTGAATGGATAAAACCAAAATGGTCTGAAAATCTGAAAGAAATACAAAAACGGGAGCAGTAAGCATCCTTAAAAGAGCAGGGTCATAGCCCTGCAATATATATATATTCTGGACCATATGCGTAATTGGATCATACACCTATGGTCTGGACTGTATAGTGATTTTTTTTCAGATTAATCATTCCCATACCCCTTTCAAAATTTATGGGCTATTCTTTTTAGATCCAATGGGGGTATTTATTCTTTGATCAGCTTTTACAGGCATTTCAAATAATTGACTTAACATTATTTTGATTAGTTGTGCTTTGATGAGACATAAATTGTCAAAATTCACATTTGCAAAAACTAAATTAACAGTTACTTTGGTAATTTGTTATATTATCAATAGAGGATTTTATAAATTCAAGTACAGTATATATGTGCATTTTCTATATTTCTAAAGAAAAAAGAGCAATGAATATATGCCCTAATAGAATGATTTTATATATGTATATTAAATATTAGCTTTTGTAGTTTAATCCCTTTTTTGTAAAGCAAGCAAACAAAAACATGCTGATTTTCAAGCACTTACGGTATCTAAATAAAATACGACCAAAAGTATTGTCCAGTGTCTCAGAGGGCTGGAGATATTTTACTAAAAAACACTGAAAATTTTCAGGATGTGTACAATATATCAAATTTGCCGATCTCAAATTTTAACTCTTTTATAATAGGCGAGGGTATAAGAATTGTTAAAAAACAATGATTTGAATAATGAAACCAGAATTAAAGTAAATTATTGAATAGATCTAAAGAGTGTTATTCACTGCAATGTATCACATACTTTTAAAGAAAACTCACAGAAAACTCAAAGAATTGATCAAATTCTTGTATCTGTGTTTCAAAAAAAATCCAAACATTGGTGAATTAGTCAAATGAACCATACCATTAATTGGGGGAAGTAAGATAGCATAATCATTTGGAACAAATTGATGGCTATCAAGGAAATTACAGAAACATATAGCACCTCATTATATATTAATATAACCAGTTTAATACTAGACATGACATGTATAAGAAATAAATAAGTAAATAATCAAATGAATAAAATAATGAATAATAAATAAAGGAATTGCAATTGCCTCTGATGAGGGTTTTTTTCTGGACGATTCAGAAAAACACCTGAAACACTGAAAAATTGAAGCATTTCATGTATGTGCGGTTAGAGATACGAGGTGGATACTGGATAAACATATATTTTTTAGGTTTAATACCTATATCTTGAAATTTTATCTGACACTTTGCTCAAGTATTACCACTGCAAAATTTGCTAAATTTCATTTCATTTATTTTAGAGAATTTCAAGAAGGAAAGAAAATGTTAAAACAATAGAAACAGAATAAGAAAATACCGAACTTACTGTTAATTTAGTTCTGACAACTTATGTCTCTTCAGTGCAGATCAAGTAAAAAAAAAACATTAAAAATCCATAAACCGAAATTGTGTAAAACCTCATAGAGAACAAATTAACAATAGGATCTAAACAGCTGAGGCAAAATAAGTTAAGGACAGAGCTATGCCAGAGGGAGATACTCCTTAGTTTGAAATAAATTTTAAATAGGATCTAAACACTTTACTATATTTTTTAAAATAAATGAATGAATATTCCTACATTTATTTTGAAATGAAGTAGTCAAAATAATTTTAAGCATTTAAATTTTAAATATTTTGATTTCATCTGCACTGAAGAGACATAAGTTGTCGAAATGGCTGCAGAAACTAAATGTACAGTAACCTCTATATTTTGTTAATTTTCTTATCGAATGTTATTGTTGTTATAATATGTCATTAGCAAGGCCATACATTACTCCTTGAAATAAATAATAAATAATTTTGAGAGCAAAATAGAACAACTATATTTTGATCTTTTATTAACAATGTAATGCTAGGTTATATCATTTCCAAGGCAATGCCATCCTAAACAAAATAAATTTATTTTCAGTATGATTCGGTCAGAATAAATTTATTATGAAGTCTGTAAACAGTTATTGTAAAGACAGTTTAATGTAGGCTGAATGGATCTTCAAAATAAATTTATTTTCAAACTGATTTGGTCAGCATAAATTTACAATGAAGTCTTAATACAGTTATTGTAAAAACAGTTTTACGTAGGCTGATTGAATCTTCAAAATAAATTTATTTTCAGTGTGATTTGGTCAGTATGAATTTATAATGAAGTCTTCATACAGTTATTGTAAAGATAGTTTTATGTAGGCTGATTCGATTTCAAAATAAATTTATTTTCAGTGATTCGGTCAGTATAAATTTATAATGAAGTCTTAATACAGTTATTGTAAAGACAGTTTTATGTAGGCTGATTTGATTTCAAAATAAATTTATAGAGTGATTTGGTTAGTATAAATTTATAATGAAGTCTTTATACAGTTATTGTAAAGATAGTTTTATGTAGGCTGATTCGATCTTCAAAATAAATCTATTTTCAGTGATTCGGTCAGTATAAATTTATAATGAAGTCTTAATACAGTTATTGTAAAGAGAGTTTTAAGTAGGCTGATTGGATCTTCAAAATAATTTATTTCCAAACTGATTCGGTCAGTATAAATTTATAATGAAGTCTTTATACAGTTATTGTAAAGACAGTTTTATCCAGGTTGATTCGATCTTCAAAGTCAAATTTATTTTCAGCGTGATTCTCTCAGAATAAAATTATAATGAAGTAGTTTTCAATTTTTTAAACTATTTAATGACACTTAATTATGTTTATATCAATTTTCAAGGTATTTCCACTAAATAAAGGATTATTGGAATTTTCCTCTTTCATTTTGGAATTAGTTCCGGTGTGGTTCATTTTTTTTCTAACAATAGGACTATATTTCCCTGAAGTATTCCTGCAATTCAAATATCTGATTGATACATCGTCAATCACTAGCAGATATGTTTTGATCTTGTTTGGCCATGTTGATATTATCATGATCTTGACAGGCTTAACACAATTTTGGTAAGACAGTGTTAGATTTTAAGTGGGTTTTCAAGATAATTGATTTCAAGGACGATCAAGACGTGTTAAGTTAATTCAAGATTCAACAAGATTGACTTGTTATTTGCATTCAGGAACAATCAAGACGAATTAAGTTTGTTAAGATCAAACAAGATCCTGATTTGATCTTGTTTGATCTGGACAAACTTGACAGATCTTGATCGCCCTTGAACGCATCTATCTTGTTTGATCTTGATAAACTGAACAAGTCTTGATCAAGTTTGAAAGCAATTATCTTGAAATACGACTGAATATCTTACACAGTCTTAACAAAATTGTGTTAAGCTTGTTAAGATCGTGATAAGATCGAAATGGCCATACAAGATCAAAACATTTCTGCTAGTGAATGTTGGTAATGGTAAAGTTGTCAATTACATTACAATCGAGATAACTGTATTTTATTTGAATAACTTCGATCGTCAGTTGGTGAGTTGATGGTCGCAAATATTAATTTACTGGTTCTGCTAACGCTAACGCTTAGCCATTCAACTCAATTTGCGACCATCAAATCCCCAAGTAATACCTCCAAATCTTCAAATACAAAACAATTATCTTCTCTTGTTATATAACAAGGGCGGTGTAATTACGTAACATGCAAAATGTAATGTTTATCTTGTTCAAAATTTTGAACAGGTATATGTCTTTGGACTGCAACGTTATATAAAAGGTAGGTAAAAATTGCTAAAAAGTGGAAATATGCGTACATTTGAAGGGGTTAGTACAATGTAATATTGAAATACTGTTTTTTTACCTTTCTTTAAACTGTTATGAAAGACTGGTTTTGAATGGGATTACAAAAGATATTTAGTAATAAATAAGAAAATGGTTGACTTGAGTTCAGGTATAGAACAACAAAAAAACATAAAATACTTCAACGGTTCGACGTACTTTAAACAGTATATAATTGAGAAGATAAATATATTAGCAAAATTGGATACAATTTCCTTTCTGATACATATACAATTTCTTCATATTTATATAGCGCTGGGATGATAGTATTTGACCACTGTCCTGGTCCAAGGTGTTAACCTGCCTTCTTGTACAAAGGAGTAAACTCCGATAATTTTTAGCCTTTTTCACTTTTTTATGCTCTAGGTTTTATTAGGATCTATTTTCTTTGTCTATTGTTCCCATGTACGACAGCTATGAATATTTGCTGATTCTACCTATTTTAGATGAAAACCTAATTCATAATCTATACAAGGAATATAAAAATACACAAAAAAACATGTTGCAAACTAAACAGTTAAACAGTAGAATTTCGCCATGCTGTATACGTGTTTCAATTGGTAACTTCTCATCAGCAGCATTAGAATCAAATTATATGCATAACCATAATCCTAAATGAGTCAGAAAGAAGTGTGGAAAAAATGTGGAAATAGGAGACCAAATCCAATACCAAGGTCATCCACCGTGTGCAATACACATGATACAAATTGGCAAATTTACTCTTTTTTATGATCTTTGGATACAAAAAATGTACCCCTCCTCCTGCAAAAAATAAAAAAAATGACATTTTTTAAAAGTAGAAATTTTGGGGATTTTCAATACTTTTAATATTTAGACTTTTGAACGTTATTGATTTATTCTCTTTTTTACCTTTTTGGGCCATTTAGGGCTTGCTATATGGTGTGAGGTTCCTCACTGTGTTGAAGACCGTACGGTAACTCCGGGATGCTTTGTTTTGGGTCGTTTTAACCTGGATATGGGATGTTGTCTCCTTGACATTTACCCAATTTCCTTTCTTTTTCAGAGTTATCATCATGAAAATCTGAATATATATCTTTTAATACGTGACTCTTGAGTCGTGTTTGTCACCTGAAAAGGTTCTTTTACTAACCAATAAATCAATGCATCGAAAGGGAGTCACTAATGAATTAACACTGTTGATCTAAGGGTGATTTATATTTAAGCTATTTGTAGCGCTCCAGATTAATTGTTTTTCGACAATGCCGATGCCGATGCTAGTGGATTGTTCATCACCGATGGTATTCAATAACGTAGTACTTCGGTGCTGTCCCGAAAACCGATTTAATTTTTAAATTTGCAACATCTATATTTAGAACATTTTGTTTAAAACTAAGAAGAGTCCCCCTCTTGCATAGCTCTGTCCTTAGCTGATTTTGGCTTGTCCTTTAGATCTTTTTGGTTATTTGTTCTCTGTCCGATTTAACAATTTGTGGGATTACGGACTTCAAAATGTTTTGAGTTGATCTGCACTGAATAGAAATAAGTTGTCGAAATGCCTATATGCAGAAATTAAATTTACAGCAACTTCGATATCTTGTTATTCAAAATCTAATTATACAAACGTGATTTCTGAAAACTTATAAAAACACTTCAAGTTAATAAATAGCTTGTTTTAGGTGGTATATTATTTATTCATTAGGTCGGGAATCCATTCATTCTCTCTTACTGGTATCTGAGGCACTTATTTCAACGTTAAATTATACAAGAAATGCAATTTCGAAAATCCCGTGTTGCCTATGTAAAAATGTTTTATTATGTTTTAGGAACAAATTGGTTCTAAAATTTATTGTTCCAATCTTCTCTTAAGTTCACAAGTGTCGAAATAAGCAACCCTACCTCTTCGAATTAAGGAAAATTTCTTAACAATCAACCTCTAAATAATAAAAACAATGTTTTATTTGCAATTGAGTTTATATTTAAAATATATGAAATAAAGAGGACCTTTTAAACAGAATTTAACTGTTCGTATGAGCTATAGCTGGCCGTTTTACCCGAAAACGTTTAACAATGGAGATTTTCAGTTTTTCAGAATTTCCACGGATTTGTCTTTGAGCGGTTAATTCTTACAGATTTATATATATACCTTAAACATGTGTATGTTATATCGTAACATGTACAGTATGCCTAAGCTCTAACACGAACACATTTTCAAATATTTTGAAATGAAACTTACTTAAATATAATGAAACTTACTTTAACGATTAAATACACACAGTTGCTTATATAAGTACAGATAATAACAATGCCTGGTTTTAAAACTGTTTAGTAAACATATTTTCATTTCTTTGGTGATACCTTTACAAAAGAAATAATCTCTTAATTGTCCCCTAAAACAAAACAAAATGGCTTTTTAATATGTAAAGTAAGTTTGCAATAGACCAATTTCCAATTCAAAGTTACATAAAAACTAATTTTGAACGTTTTATCCCCGTAAAAAAATGGATGCGATTAACTTTTTTTGTAGGATTTGTGGAAAGGAAAACCATATTGATAACGGTATCAAGGAAAAATGAGAGATTTTTGAGATTCTAGAATTTGAAATTGTTTTGTGTTTAAATCACAAATGAGATTATATCGCAAATTTCGTCCAAAATATTCTACGCTTCTAACATTTCGACAAAGAATATAAATATAATCATTATTATACAATTAGTTTTTGTAACGGATTTTACGATGATTCTAAATACTGCCCATTTCTTGATCTTACTATCATCATTGACTCTGGCAAAATTAAAACTAAAATTTATGATAAAAGGGATGATTTTGATTTCATAATTACCTATTTCCCTTTTCTTGATGGCGACGTTCCTGTAGCTCCATCATACGGGATGTATATATCACAACTAGTACGATTCGCACGCGTCTGTTCTACTCTTGACGACTTTAATGAGCGTAACCTTACTATCACATCCAAACTTTTAGAACAAGGTTACATATTTCATAAATTGATTAACACCTTTAAGAAGTTTTATAGAAGATATGAAGATTTGATTTCTAAATATGGTGCGACTCGCAAACAGCTTATTTCTTAGGGCATTTCTCGACGTCGATTTTATGGAAATGTTGTTAAAAAATGTCAAAAACTGATAAAAAATCCAAAAAAACTGGAACGTACCTTACATTCTTTCATAATAGGGGATATTGACAGGATATTCTTCAGGATTCCGATAAATTGAAGATTGTAGGATTTGTGGAAAGGAAAACGATATTGATAACGGTATCAAGGAAAAATGAGAGATTTTTGAGATTCTAGAATTTGAAATTGTTTTGTGTTTAAATCACAAATGAGATTATATCGCAAATTTCGTCCAAAATATTCTTCGCTTCTAATATTTATAATGAATATAATTATAATCATTATTATACAGTTTTTGTAACGAATTTTAGTGTTTTAGACATTTTATGCCATCAAAATTATTACATGTTGTCCCTATCATGACTAAAAAATTAGTTATTTACTCTGTTTTGTTCGTAAATAGACATCGATATACCGACTTTTCGTGATATACAAGCGCTATAGTTTACCTTAATATGATAAAAGTATGGTTAGAATCTAAGTAAGACATTACACATATTTTTTTTATTTCAGATAATTAGTACGATTTTCAAAACGTTTTCAGGGGAAGTTTTGAATATATAACATTTATTAACAAGCTCCTTTAGTTAATTGACACAATTCCTCGATAATTATCATGTTTAATATCAATATTTAAAAAAACACATGTCAAGACATCAAAAATGCTTTGGGATTTAAATTGTTTAAACTTAACCTATTAAGTCCATTTAAGGAAGCGTTTGACCTGATGTAAAATCCATGGAAAAGGGTGGTTTTAGTGTCCGTACGGCCCTTATCGAGATGCAGCAATAGAATCTAGACAGCATTTTCTCACTATCCCCTTTGTTGGTTTTCTGCGAGTAATACATTTCAGTAGCAGACCAGTAATGTCGATTTTATCCATATTTTTGCATGCTTCACCGCAACAACCAATAAAAATATAATATAACAGGCAAGGTGGGGATGGGGGCGTTTCTACTTTAATGAAGCTTTAAATAAAGTGCAAAGTCAAAAACTTGACCAATGAATGACATTGGTGTAGTCATCTTGATATGAAGATGTAGACTCTACATCTCTACATTCTCTCAACACAATAAACATCGTGTATGGAAGCCATGTGATATTAATACCGACGTGGAAAGGTTACACTAGGCTATCGAAAGTTCTTCTTTCAGGAACTGGACTTAGTCTAGGGGTACCACCTCTGGTTAACATGTTAGGCGTTGTGCCAAAGATGTACAAAGAGTTGATGGCTCGAATCCAGTTATGGGTCAACCAATATATATATATATATATTATATATATAATTAAACTGTCTATAAATTCAGTCAACGTGGAAACTTGTTCATCTCCCCGGATTTGCGAATATTTACGCTAATGCAGGGCCTAAAAATTAAAATATAACGGTCTATCGTAGGCACACAACGGGGTTAGAATTAGAGAAATGAATATCGAGATTGCCTTCCCACCGAGGGATTTGGCTGTTCTTCGAATGCACAGATATTACAAACAGATTACACTGCCCACGCCATCTCTGTGGGAGACCAAAGGGATTTAAAATAGAGTGAGCTGCAAATTTATTTTGACACGTAATATGAGAGTTAAGTATATTAATTAACCGAAATTTGAACATGGATTTGGTGGTGTAGTGGTTAGCGCAGCAGACTCTCAACCCTTAGTACCTTGACAGAGGGGGTTCGAATCCCACTGGAATCATATATATATACGAAGTTGAGGAAGTTACACACGGAAAATATGATAAATCTTAAAATACGAAGATACAATTTTGTATTTGTCTTTTGATTGATGTCACGTAAATGGTTTTTTGCATGCGTAAAGCAAAGCCAAATACAATAAATGAAAAACTAACAAAAGAGTTACTACATGTATATACTTTGATTGAAGTTGAAAATAATCATGGAAATGTCATTTTTGCCTTTTTTTAGGGTAAGAGACGAAAATGTTCGTATTTTGCATCTCCTGAACACGTACATTTATACAGTGTATAAAGATGGTAAAAGTATAGCAGAGACCAAATTAATTGCAATCTGACAGAGATACTGTTCATAGTTGACAATTTCAACAATTCAACTTTGAATGCTAACAACTCTGAAATGCTAACAAAAAATTCCCTTTTTCACGAATATCTTACAAAATATTTAATTGTACTCATATTTGGCTTCAAATTGCATACTGTGGTTGTACTTTTATTCGTGGGCATCAATTTTTGTGGTTTTCATAAATATCACTGTTTCGTGGGTTCTTAAATTCGTGGTTTCGAATTCTATGCATTAAAACTCTAGGGAGAAATTGAATTTCGTTGGGATCCTAATTTCGTGGTTTAACCAACCACGAAATCCACGAAAATTGGAACCCCACGAACAATAGTACTTACACAGTATTTCGATTTATTTAATGCATCCTTTGGAAAGAAAGCAACATAACAGTATGTATTGTTAATATGGCAAAATTTGGGATTTTAATTATTATTTTGCTCGGGGTTAAATTATTGGTACTTAGAATCATTTTGAACACTCCTTGTTTTTTTCTAAATAGTGTTTTACAATAACCAATGTATCGCTATATATGTAGATATATCCTCCAGATTTGACATATAAAACAATTTAACAGTGAATTTTGGCCAATCTAAGTGCTGAAAATTCCCATCAATGTCGAACAAAACATTGAGTTTAAGTCTACAAATGAGTTTTAAAATACCAGATGATATAATTCATGCAATTCTGTGATATAAAACACACATTTTTATGTGTTCTAGTTTTTTATAGGAATATAGAATAAAAATTGACAATTTTACCCAAAAAGATGGAGGTATGGTAAGGCCACTTTTTTGGCCCCTCATTTTCAAAAATACAAAGTATTGTAAATTAATCAATTATCACTCTTAGGTTTTTCAAAAGACGTTACTCTTTGAAACACGTGTAAAGCATAACGAAATTTCCTGTTTTTTTATGCAACTTCGTTATTTTTTGTATTTTGTTAATTTTCCCCAAATATAGCATGTTTATGACGTCACAGTGACGTCATGACCGACTTTTCTGTATAAAATAATTAAATACCGAAGTTACAGTGAATTTACTTTCTGCATATGCGCATTTCGACAACTTATGTCTCTTCAGTGCAGATAAAATCTAAACGTTTTGAAGACCATATACCCAAAGATATTTAAAAACTGATAGAGAGCAAATAACCAATATGGTCTAAATGTAAAGCCAAAATTAGCTAAGGACAGAGCTATGCATGAGGGAGATACTCCTTAGTATCTAGACTATGTTACTATAATCACTTGGCAAATAAATTAGTGCATTTTTGGAGAGGTTGAACGATTTTTATATTTTCGCAACTTTAGGGACCAATTTCTATTGCTTATCATACCTCCTCCTTTGTTAGGGTAGGGCTATTTGAAGAATATAGGAAGTTTACATTGCTTACAAACTGCTAGAATTTGTTCTTCTTGTAAAGAAGATATGATATACTTTCATTTTATACATATTTTAATGTATTTGAGCTACTCATAGACGAGACACAAGAAGAACAAGACTGAGGCGACACGAAAAATCAAAGATTTGTTTTGTCGGTCTATTAAAAAATGAAATGTTGGTCATTTCAATTATGTTAATATTATCTTAACCTTAACATGTATTATATATTCTAGAAAGAACATTGAAAGGTTAACAACAATTGTCAGAATATTGAAATAAGATGCACACGGGGTTCTATAGACTATTGGGCTTACACTATTTAAAAAAAAATCCTTAAATTTTCGTTAATATTTCTATGGGTACGGGTAAGATTTATGGCTTTTAGAAACTATTTGGTATAGAAATGTCACTTATGTGGATTGTTTGTAAAGCTTATACCAAAGGCTATCATTTAATACCAATTTATTATAAATGGGAGGTATAAGTCAACATTTTAAAGTAATTGAAGAAACATTTTGCGAATTTTTTTTTTCTTTTCTCGTATGGATACAAAATGGGGGCCTGTTTCACTATTGTATACAAGTTATGCTAATGTTAATACGTTTGATTTGGAAGAAGGGATGCAAGTAAACATAAACTAGAGGATGACTTGCCCCTGCGCAAGGTACAGATTAAAATTGGTTTCTTAGTAATGTAAGACACAGGTGATGCCCACAAAATATATTTTGACTCGGTACCCTCTATGTCAAAATCCAACGATGTATATTTTTCATAAAAATGCACCAAAATCAAAATCGATACTAAAATGCACATCTTCAATAATTGTACGAATGATCTGCAAAACAAAAACTTTCTTCCATAATATAACTGTAGGTGTAATTGCGCGGACAAATTGTGTGCCCTGTATATCATATTCTTTAAAAGGACAAAGTTCAACAATGTAAAGTTTTCGGAAAATTCTCAAAAATCAAAATTAATGCTAAAAGGCACATTAGTAATATGTGTACAAATGACCTACAAAATCAAAACGTACTACCATAAAAACTGTAGGAGGTCTTGGATGGACAAACTGTGTATTCTGTATGAGAAAATCACAAAAGACAGCTACGTTCAACTATGTTAAAATTTCACCAATACCAACCAATAATAAAAGGCACATCTTCAATATATGCCCAAATGATCTGCAAAATAAAAATTTCCTATCATGAAAAACTATAGGAGGGTTTACCCGAGCAAACTGTGCAGTCCCTCTATGTCAAATTCCTTAAAAAAATACTAAGTTCAATAACGTATATTTTTTAGAAAAATGGAATCAATATAAATATCAATACCAAAAGGCACATCTACTATATATGCCCAAAGGATCTGTAAAATTCAAATTTTCTGACATACAAACTGTAGGAGAAATAGCCCGGACAAACTATGTACCCTCTGAGGACGGACGGACGCACGGACGAAACAATATGCCCCGACATATCATCGCTGGCGCATAAAAAGTAGGTGGGGTTCATAAGTTGGGTGGACTAGGGGATAATTTCAGCTCATTGCCTACTTTATCAATGGTTTTTTTAAATAAACAAGAGGAAATCAAGTAAATTATTTGTATATTCCTCTGGAGTATTACTGCAATTCAGAAATCTATTTGATATATTATTAAATGTTTGTAATGTTAGCATTGTCAATTACATTAGAATGGAGATACCTGTATTGTATTTGAATATTTTCGGTCATCAGTTGGGGGTTTGATGATCACAAATATTCGTTTAACTGGCTCTGCTTACGCTTTGACTAACAATTCAACTGGCGACCATCCAATCCCTAAATGTTGCCTCCAAATCTTCAAATACAAATCAATTATCTCCTTTTGTTAAATTTGATGGCCGGTGTTATTACGTTAAATGCAATATGTAATGTATATCTTGTTCCAAATTTTGGACAGGAATGTGTGTATGACTGCAACGTTATTTAAAAAGTTGATAAAAAATTGCTGAAAAGTGGAAAATGTGTACCCTTAAAGGGGAAATATTGAAAAACTTTTATTTATTCCTTTGTTTAAAAGTTTAAAATACCGGTTTTGAATTGCATAACAAAAAATATTTACTAACATAAGAAAATGACTGACATGAGTTCAAGTTTACACGAACATAATACTTCAATTGTTCAACAGATCATGATAAGATATGAAAAAGAAAGGAAATTGGGTAAATGTCAAGGAGACAACATATCCCATATCAAGGTTAAAATGACCCAAAACAAAGATGTATATATTAGCAAACTTGGATATATTTTCATTTATGTAACAGATACAATTTCTGCATATTTATATATGTATTCTGTATTCTGCATATATTACCTCAGGTGACATAATGTTTTATATCAATTTCCTTTAATCAAGAGAAGCTCATCAAGTGCGTGTTTCTATTCTATTTATTCATATGACTTTGTGTCATTTGATAATTTCGAAAAAACCTTGCATGACTTGGCATTTAAAAAGCTGAGTATGCGCTTATGTTATTGAGGACTCTAAATTAATGAACAACATGATTAGGGTCGTAAAAATCTGAATTCATGTCTGTTTTTTTTTTTTTTTTTGAGAATAATATTAAAATATTTACTACAACTGACAAATGGTGGAATGAAACTTTTCAAAGTGGACTGTGTTAGGCCATTTGGTCGAAATTCTATGCAAACTGGAAATTTTGCGTTTTTCAAAATTTCTACCGTTTTCAATTTAACGTATACATATCTTTTAAAAAATGATAAATATATCTTGAAAATGTGGATTTTATATGGTTTATGTCTGTTTCATCTGTTTTAAAATATGTTTTGAACATTTTAGACATACTGCAGTCTCATAAAATAAAAACACATAACCCCTTCTAACAAATATTTGAGACAATTTATCTCATGTTTTCATCTTAGAATGCTTCAAACTTACCTATAAGGATAACAACTCTATTACTTATTTTAAACACCTAATACATAAAGATGCCAGTGCGAAAATTAATGTGACAATAAGGGAAATTATATATGAAATATTCATGCAAAATAGCAATTTTCGGATTTCAAATTTTTAAGTTTTCAACAACATGGAAGCGAAAATAAATTTCTTCATATATAAAAAAAATGATGATGATAATTAAAATTTTGCGAGTTTAAGTAGATATTTCATCGTTTAAAATGTAATATTAAAGAAATTATTTTTCAATTGTGCCCCAAAATATAATTGTTTTCTGTGATGGATAATATTTTACGAAAGGATATGGAGTAAATGAACATGAGACCACAACACGTATGCCAACTCCAACTTCAATAATTTTAATGAGCTGTATGGCCATCTCGGAAATCAACAAGTTTGAAAAAGAGTGAAAAAAAAGAAAAAAAACACAAAAAGACAAGAAAAAACACGACAGTAGAATACAGAAGAAACGAAACTCGAAGTCCAAGGACATGGCCAAAACAAAAGCACAAAAAACAATGACAATTTTCCCAAAATTTGTTGGGGCAGGGTTAGATTTAAGGATGTAAGAGGCTAATTTTACTAAAAAATTGCTATAATTTTTACTTTTGGTAAAGAAGATATTGTGCACTTTCATTTTATACCCATTTAAATGTATTTGAACTACTCATAAACGAAGCACCAGAAGGAAACTGAAGAAAAAACTAGAAATCAAAGATCTGTTTTGTTGGTCTATTTAAGAGTAAAATTTTGGCCATTTGAATCATGTTAACAACATCTTAAAAGGTACAGTACTGTGCAACGTAGCCCTTACCGTTTGACGGACGCGAAACGGATTGCTGACGGGACGTGAACGGAACGCTGACGGGAAGGTGACGGGACGGGACGGGACGAATCGATTCACGTCCATAACAGTTCACGTCCAGGTACTCGTCATTTGACAAAAACAATTCGTCAATTGACGAGAGAGGACTCGTCATTTAATGATATGCGAAATAATCAATAGATTAATAGATAATTGAAATTTTCCAATGAAACGAAACGAATTCAATCGTGATACGGATTTGGCTATACAGAGAATATATAAATTGAAAATTCCATGAAAATGAAAAAATGTGATAAAAAATTACTTATGAATGTTCATTTTACTCATAACATATACACCGGTCAGTGCAAAACTTTCCTTTGACACATTATTTTGTTAAAAATTCCATGAAAAATGAAAAAATGTGATCAAAATTACTTATGAATCTTCATTTTAGTCATTACATATACACCAGTCAGTGCGAAACTTTCCTTTTACACATTATTTTGTTGAAAATTCCATGAAAATGAAAAAAATGTGATAAAAAATTACTTATGAATGTTCATTTTACTCATAACATATACACCAGTCAGTGCGAAACTTTACCTTGACACATTTATTTGTTAAAAATTCCATGAAAATGAAAAAATGTGATAAAAAATTACTTATGTATCTTCATTTTACTCATAACATATACAACGGTCAGTGCAAAACTTTCCTTTGACACATTATTTTGTTAAAAATTCCATGAAAATGAAAAAATGTGATAAAAAAGTACTTATGAATCTTCATTTTACACATAACATATACACCGGTCAGTGCTAAACTTTCCTTTTACACATTAATCCTGTTAAAAATTCCATGAAAATGAAAAAATGTGATTAAAAAGTACTTATGAATCTTCATTTTACACATAACATATACACCGGTCAGTGCTTATCTTTCCTTTTACACATTAATCATGTTAAAAATTCCATGAAAATGAAAAAATGTGACCAAAATTACTTATGAATCTTCATTTCAGTGCGAAACTTTTCTTTTACACATTATTTTGTTAAAAATTCCATGAAAATGAAAAAATGTGATAAAAAAAGTACTTATGAATCTTCATTTTAGTCATTACATATGCACAGGTCAGTGCGAAACCTTCCTTTTACACATTATTTTGTTGAAAATTCCATTAAAATGAAAAAATGTGATAAAAAATTACTTATGAATGTTCATTTTACTCATAACATATACACCGGTCAGTGCGAAACTTTACTTTGACACATTTATTTGTTAAAAATTCCATGAAAATGATAAATTTGTGATAAAAAATTATTTATCTGAAAAAGAAAGGAAATGGGGTAAATGTCAAGCAGACAACATCCCATATCTATGTTAAAACGACCCAAAACAAAACATCTAGGGTCACCATATGGTCTTCAACACAGTGAGGAACCTCACACCATACAGTAAGCCCTAAATGGCCGCAAAAAGGTAAAAAAAGTGAATAAATCAATGGAAACAAACCATTATGTATCTTCATTTTACTCATAACATATACACCTGTCAGTGCTAAACTTTCCTTTGACACATTATTTTGTTAAAAATTCCATGAAAAATTCAAAAATGTGATAAAAATTACTGATGAATCTTCATTTTACACATAACATATACACTGGTCAGTGCTAAACTTTCCTTTTACACATTAATCATGTTAAAAATTCCATGAAAATGAAAAAATGTTACCAAAATTACTTATCAATCTTCATTTTAGTTATTACATATACACCGGTCAGTGCGAAACTTTTCTTTTACACATTATTTTGTTAAAAATTCCATGAAAATGAAAAAAATGTTATAAAAAAGTACTTATGAATCTTCATTTTAGTCATTGCATATGCACAGGTCAGTGCGAAACGTTCCTTTTACACATGATTTTGTTGAAAATTCCATTAAAATGAAAAAATGTGATACAAAATTACTTATGAATATTCATTTTACTCATAACAGATACACCAGTCAGTGCAAAACTTTCCTTTGACACATAATTTTGTTAAAACTTCCATGAAAATGAAAAAAGGTGATAAAAAATTACTTATGAATCTTCATTATAGTCATTTCATATACACCAGTCAGTGCAAAACGTTCTATTTACACATAATTTTGTTAAAAATTCCATGAAAATAAAAAAATGTGATACAAATTACTGATGAATGTTCATTTTACACATGACATATACACCGGTCAGTGTGAAACTTTCCTGTTTAACATTTATCATGTTAAAAATTCCATGAAAATGAAAAAATGCGACAAAAAATTACTAATCTTTAGTCATTCCGTATACACTGGTCAGTGTGAAACTTTCCTTTTACACATTATTTTGTTAAAAATTCCATGAAAATGGAAAATGTGATAGAAAATTACTTATGAATGTTCATTTTACTCATAACATATACACCGGTCAGTGTGAAACTTTCCTTTTACACATTATTTTGTTAAAATTTCCATGAAAATGAAAAAAATGTCATCAAAAATTACTTATGAATCTTCATTTTAGTCATTACATATACACCGGTCAGTGCAAAACTTTTTTTTACACATTATTTTGTTAAAAATTCCATGAAAATGAAAAAAATGTGGTGAAAAATTACTAATGAATCTTCATTTAAGTCATTACATATACACCGGTCAGTGCAAAACTTTCCTTTTACACATTATCTTGTTAAAAATTCCATCAAAATGAAAGGTTTTAACAAAAGATCACTTAGAAATCTTTATTCAAGTCATAACAAATGCACTGTTCAGTACAAAACTTTACTTTTACCAGCGAACTGTATAACTAAGACTACATTCCTGCTTTTACAGATCATTTTGTTCAAAATTCCATGAAAATGAACAATTATAAACCTTCATTTGAGTCATTGCAAATCTACCAGTCAGTGCAAAACTTTTCTTATACACATTAGTTTGTTTTAAATTCCAATATAACTAAAAATAAATAATTAAAACTGACTTGTAACACTTTTAGTCATTACAAAGGCACCGATCAGTGAGACGTTTTCCCTTTACACATTATTTTGTTTAAAACTCGATAAAAATGGCAAATTTTGATGAATACATATGTAACACCCGTCAATGCAGCAATTCCTTTCGAACATTATTTCATAAAAGACTCCATGAAAAGGAAAAAATATGATAACCAATAATTTATTGATAGCAAAAAGATTGATCTGTTCCGATGATGTACCGATCGTGTATGCACTGGGTGAAACGAATCTATATTTCGCAAAATCTTTAACACGAGATACCACGTGATATATGGACGAATCTGGACGCGAGTTGGACGAATAGAGTTCTCGCCATCCGTCACGTTTCGTGTCAATTGACGGGTTGGACGAATAACAAGTCGTCACGTTAATTAACTGATCGCTGACTGACCGCTGACTGCTCCCTGACGAACGGATGACGGCTGACTGATCGTTTTTTTCTATAAGGGCTACGTTGCACAGTACTGTATTATATATACAAGAAAGAACATTGAAAGGTTAACAACAATTGTCAGAATATTGAAATAAGATGCACATGGGGTTCTATAGACTATTGAACTTACAGTATTTCAAATAAAATCTTTAAATTTTCGTCAATATTTTATTATGTGTGAAGCTTTTACAATAGACCTTCAATTAATTTCAATATTTATAAATGGGAGGTATCAGTCAACATTTTGAAGCAACTGAAAGAAATTTTTTGCGAACGACAAAATCTTTTAAAACTGTCGTCGGGTTGGTCCAAAATAAGGTGCCTGTTCCACTATTGCGCACAGGCTTTGCTCATGCTATTTTTTTTTCTTTTTTTGAAGAGAAGATGCAAGCAAACAAAAAAGTGGTATAAGTGGGGTGCATGTTGGGGATAAAGGGGATAATTACAGCCCACTGCTTAATATCATCTATGGTTTTATCTAGAACCAGAGGATATCAAGAAAATTATTTCTCATGCAATAGGACAATATTTTTCCGGAGTATTACTGCAATTCGGTTATCTGATTGATACATTATCAATGTTGGTAATGTTAACATTGTCAATTACATTAGAATGGAGATAAATGTATGGTATTTGAATTGGTATTTTCCAGTTGATAATTTTTTTATCACAAATATTCTATTACTGGCTCTGCTAACGCTTTGCCATTCAACTCAATTCGCAACCATCAAATTCCCAAGTTATGCTCTAAATCTTTAAATACAAAGCAATTATTTCCTCTTGTTAAATAAGAAGGCCGGTGTAATTACGTTACATGCAATAGGTAATGAATATCTTGTTCCACATTTTGGACATGTATATGTCTATGACTACAAAGTTATTTAAAAGGTAGATAAAAAAATGCTAAAAAGTGGAAATATGCGTACACTTAAAGGGGGTAATATTTAAATACTGTTATTGATTCCTTTGTTTCAGATGTTAAAAAGACCAGTTTAGATTTACAATACAAAAGATATTTAGTAACAAATAAAAAATGACTGACTTGTACATGCTGAACATATAATACTTAAATCGTTCGATAGATCATTGATAAGATGTATATATTAGCAATTTGGATATATTTTCATTTATGTAACATAAACAATATCTGTTTATTTATATATCTATTCTGTATGCTGTATATACAATATGTATTACCTCAGGTGACATATCAATTTCCTTTAATCTAGAGCAGCCGATTATATCAGTATCACCAAGCTGGTAGCTATTCAAGAAATCAAAAGACGTCAAGTGCGGGTTTCTATTCTTTTTATTCATATGAGTCTTATAATGATTAAGAAAAAACCCTGCATGACTTGGCGTTTAAAACGCTGAGTATGCTTTTATGTAATTAAGGACTGCTTGTAATTAGGGTCGCAAAAATCTGAATTATACCTTTATTATTAAGGTCTTTCACGACTCCAGTCGGAAAGACCTTCTTGTTATTCTTCTGATTATTATTAAGGTCTTTCACGACTCCAGTCGGAAAGACCTTCTTGTTATTCTTCTTATTATTATTAAGGTCTTTCACGACTCTAGTCGGAAAGACCTTCTTGTTATTCTTCTGATTATTAAGGTCTTTCACCACAGTGAAAGACCTTATTGTAATTCTTCGGATTATTATTTTTTTATTCTTTTTCTTCCGTCGCACCGCTGTAAAAAAACTACGCGACATATCATTTCGACTCTTGGCGTGATGAATCGACATTACTGTGGGACCTCAAAACTCACTCAAGCATATCGATCTATTTTTAGTAACAGAGTTATCTCCCCGGATACGATTTATTTTGTTAGCAGATCTCCTCAGAAACCGTAACCGATATCAAAATTCTGAATGGGGGAAATTTTCGATTCATTCTCAGCATTATTAATCATGCAAAAAAAAAATTTGGGTCGCGACCCCGTTTACGTGTTTTTGACCCCTAAATATGGAAATTTCTCAAAGTTATCGGATTTCCACCAAATTTGGTTTCCAGGTAGCTCTTATGGTCCTGATTACAAATCTGGGGTCAAAAAAATTTGTTCGGCCGCTATTTGAAATTTTGTTATCGTGATATCTCAGAAACGATAAAAAATTTCTGAAAACATTATATTGCAAAAATACTCCTCTCATTGAGATCTACATTTGATTCAATAGAACAAAAACTCTGCGACGAACCGTTTTTGAGTTATAGCCCTTGACGCGTTTCTGTAAATCGTTTTTTTGCGAATAACTTTTAAACGCTTACAGATAATATAGTAAACATATATGTTAAAAGTGATCAGTGCGAAAAGACCTTCGATTTGAGTACCAGGTTGAAGGTCATCGGTGACCTTTGACCTTGACTTATGACCTTGTTAGCGGATAAACTCAGAAACCATAATAGGTAGCTGAAAAAATATATCAGCAAAAATGTTCAACATGTCAAGTGCTATATTTGTTTCATTTGGACCGAAACTCTCCGATGACTCCCTAAAGAGTTATTGCCATTGACGCGTTTCGAAAAGGGTTTTTTACATATAACTTTTAAACTGTTACAGATAGTATTGTCAAGTAACATATCAAATTAATCAGGAAGAAGAGACCTTCAATTAGAGCACAAGGTCAAAGGTCATCAAGGTCAGAGGTCAAGGTCATAGCCAATTTTTAGGTTTTTTTTCTTAGCAACAACTGAGAAAACCACAATCAATGTTCAGAACTTTAGATTACATCCCATATTTTTTTTATCAAAATTGAAAACAAATCAAACTCAAACATGAAATGGTGAAAACTTGTGAAAGACCTTGCAATTGTTCTTTGAACAATTGACCTTTTAATTATTATTATTATTCTTTTTCTTCCGCAAGCGCGCTGTAAGAAAACTACAAATCGAATCATTTCGATACTTCACATAATCATTCGGTATTAGAGTCTGACTTCAAAAATCACAGCACCGTCCGAAACTATTTTTAGTAACAGAGTTTTCTCCCCGAACACCGTAAACCTTGTTATCGCTTAAACTCGAAAACCGTAAAAGATAGCTGATAAAGTGTAATGGGAAAAACGTTCGTTAGGTCATGACGGTACTTCATTACATTAGGTCCGAAACCGTGCGGTATACTTTTTGGGGGGGTTATTGCCCTTTGAAGATTTTCAATTTCCGTCATCGCTCAAAACTTCTAAACGGTTAGTCGTAGAGACACGGGACCTTCACCATTATTCTTAGTTGATATCAGTTACATCTAAAAATGTCAAGGTCAAATGGTATCGGTGACTTTGACCTTTGACCTTACTCCTTGTTATCGCTTAAACTCGAAAACCGTAATAGATGGCTGAAAACATATAATGGCGAAAATGTTCATTATCATGAGACGCAACTTTGTTACATTTGGTCCGAAGAGATTCGACGACTCTTTATATGAGTTATTGCCCTTTGAAAGATTTTGAGTTT
>MJUU01019909.1:50000-92288 GCA_002080025.1 Modiolus philippinarum
AAAAAAACAACGACAATAGAGCACCAAAGGAACAAAAATCGAAGTCCAAGGAAATGACCAAAGCAATGACAGATACAAAGCACAGAAATAAAAACACAACATTCAAAACAAGGCACTAACACTGTTGACCCCCATGAAACTGAAGGTGAAATCAGGTGTTCAGGAAGGGAAAGCATTTCCTGTGGTGTAATCTATATTTAATTCCAATTATTGTTAGATATACAACAGAAATAGTAAAAGATCAACATATGTATTTTTTCAATATAAATATGAATGTTTGTTAATAGAAAACATGTAAACATCATGTTTACGTATTTTATATTAAAAAAGGATACTAAAAGACTTACAACAATGACTAAACTGGGAAATGAGATGCACACTAGCTTCTACAGATAATAGAAGTTAGTGAGAGCCGAACCGGCGGTCGAAAACGAAGAATTTAAGGACAATGGCAACATCGGAAAAACATCAGAAAAAAGAAACAAAGACATTATATTAGCAAGGCACAGAAAAGAAAAATGAAGAAACACACACATGCAAAGACCCAACGAAAACCATGGGTGAGATTGGTCGCACCGGTAGAGCAATCATCTCCCGCTTCCTATAAGACAACAGCCGTGCCGAACCTGTCGAATCCGGTAGAAAAATCAAATCCTGTAGATGAAACAACAATTAAGCTTCCAAAGGGAAAGATCTGCTGTCATCCGGACAAGAGCTATTCCACAGCGGTCCACAAGACCACGATGTCGACCACAAAACTTCTGCAGTGATGACTTCAAGTTATGGGTAACATACCCTTGATTAAGCAACCGGTTTCTATTAATAAAGTCACTGTAGCAACCACAGGCCCTTGAGTAGCAAATGAACTTGAAGATGTGAACTTCATATGCCGGCACTGTTTAAATGCTACAAAGAAAGGGGAGGTTGATTATCGGTAAAGTGAAATCATTGCGCCTGCCACAGAGTCCAGCCTTAAGTCTACCTCTGTCGTCAATTTCAAGATGAATGTCAAGGAATGACATAGATGTGACTTACACTATTTCAAGGAAAATGTTAAAATTTTTGCACTTTTTCATGATGGTAAGGGTACTTTTTATTGTTTTTTGGGACGCAGGGAAAAAGTAAAAATGTGGTGTTTTGAACAGCATATACAATAAGCTTTCCGTTTATACCGGCGTCCGTCTTCCAGCACATTCTGTCGTCGTCTGTCGGCCGTTAAACTTTTACATTTTCATCTTCTCCTCTGAAACCACTGAAGCAAATTCATCCAAACTTTACCCCAGGAATAATGTATAGGTGGACCTTTAAAAAGATTGCTCATTTCGTTTGGTTGATTGATTGATTGATTGATTATTGTTTAACGTCTACTCAGCAATATTTCAGCTATATCAAGACGAGAACAAGTTTGTTAATAAATAATCACTTTGGGGTATGGAAATGGCCATGGGACGGGAAATTCTGACTGCCACTGGAAAAGTAGGGTAAAATCGTCAAGGGCGGGGACTTTAGCCTTGTAGCCGATCACCTACGGACCACCCCAAAAAGAGCTTGCTACAAGGGTTCTTTAACGTGCAGGAAGCGTGGCATTTCTTCCAACACGTGGACCTGAGTTTACATCCCATCCGAAAGATGGGTTGTGTATTTATTAATCCCGCACAACCACGGAATGGGCCCTATTTCTATATCCCGGGACCCTCGGGGTCAGCCTCCGTTTAGGAGGGGTCACACCCCGCAAGCCGGAGATACTAGGTCCTATTTCTATATCCCGGGGTTCCCTCGGGGTCCTCTGTTAGGAAGACTCATACTCCAAGCTCAGAGGATGCTGCGGCCCTATTCATAAGCCGGGACCGCGCACGGCGGTCATTTCGTTTGGATCCGACAAAAAACATGGGCGCTAGTTCGGAACTTAGGTGTAACATTGGACCCTATAGGAAATATCACATTTTCATCATCTCCTCGGAAATCATTCAAGCAAATTTTACAGGAATGATGTATGGGAAGTCCTTCACAAAGAATGTTCATTTTGTTTAGATTCAACAAAAAACATGGCCGCTGGCACAGAACATAGTTTAATATCGGACTCTATAGGAAAATGATATTTTTATTTTCTCCTTCGAAACTGAATTTAACTAAACTTTACAAGAATGACGTATGGAAGGTCCAAAGATTGCTAATTTCGTTCTGATGCGACAAAAAGACATGGCCACCAGCGCTGAACATAGGTTAAATATTGAACCCTACTGAGAATTGACAGTCTCATCTTCTCCTCCAAAATCGCTGAAGCATATTCAACCATACTTGAAAGGAATAATGTAAAAAGTCCCATACAAAGATTGCTCATTTTGTTTGGATTCGATGAAAAATACGACCTCCAAAACTGAATATATTTTAACATTGGACCCTATAAGAAAATCCCATTTTCATCAACGGCAGTAGAATACCGAAGGCCAAAGCACAAGATTACACAAATCAAAGTCCAGAGACAAGGCAAAAGCAAGAACAATGAACTGGACTGGAAAGATATGTGTATGGAATGTCCTGCACAGAGATTGCTCATTTTGATCGGATATGACAAAAAACATTGCTGCCAACATAGAACAAAGTTTAACATTGGACTCTGAAGGGGGAAAACACATTTTGATAATCTTCTTTGAAATCAAATTCAATAAAACTAACATGACGGCATCCAAATTGCACCAATTTGTCACCTTTTACCTTGCAAATATTATACACTGCAAACCAATTGATAATTCATTTCTTCTTTTGGCCATACTTTTACTTTGTGTCTAGTCATAAAGATACTGTTTCGAAGCTTCTTTGGACAATTCTCGTGTAAACTTTCCTGATAATGCATCGCACATTTGCACCAAGAAGTACCCAAATTACACCAAAATTGGAAAATTGAATTGTGTTTTCTTTTTGTTTTGTCTTTGGGGGATTTTCTTTCTTTTTTTTTCGTTTGTTTGTTTGTTTTGTTTTGTTTCCCGGTTCTTAAATTGTCTAAATCACAACTATTCCCAAACCTATTTGTTCAATATAGCTTAAAAGGCGGAGATCCAGACGACATGCCATGATGAAAACTTTTTTCCAATCATTTGTTTGAAAAATGGGATCACATGAACTTTGCGACCACAATACTGGAATGTTTGTATTGTGGACAATGGTGGTATATAAATTTCATTTCAGTATTGTATTCCAGTATTGTTCCAGTATTGTGGTCCGAAAAATGTAATCCTAAATGAGTGACAAACAAATGCATGGATGGACATAAAAGAGTACACCACTATCCTTCAGAACAGGATATAACAATCCATTATGATAATTCACAATAAAATATTATGTCCTTGCTACATAAAAGTTTTTGTGAAATTTTATTGAACATTTACAGAACATTTTCAGAAAAGTGTACTTGCAATGATGGATAAAACACCTTACTTTTAAGTTCAAATTGTGACGTAACGCGAAGAAAATTGCAAAATGAATAACAAACCGTTGCACTTTTCTTGTGACTTAAACTCCTCCTACATTTTTGGATTTGGGAAGTAATTTTGGTGTAGAATTGTTGCATATAGTCTGTAGATGCGCATTAGGCTTTCGGATTTTCGATATTGATCATGGTGCAAACAAGAGGCCCAAGATGTAGATTTTGACACAAGTAGCATGTGTCGCGAACTCCTCCTACTTTTTTGAAAATAGGGATTCAATTTTGTAGTAGAATTGTTGTAAATTGTCTGTAGATGCTCAATAAGCTTTCGGATTTTTATATACATCTTGGTTGAAAGAAGAGGCCCCAAGATGTCGACTTTTTTTTACAAAAGTTTGATTTTGACACATGTGACATAAAACGTGAATTCTTCCTTTTTTTTTTTTTTTCTTTTCTTTTTTTTTTTTTTTATTTTTTTTTTTTTTTTTTTTTTTTTTTTTTTTTTTTTTTTGAATTTACTTGTGTTGTTTAATTGTTAAGTATAGTGTGTACATGCGCAATAAAGTTTCGGAATTATGACTCATATTTTCTTAAATTTCAGCATATAATTTTATATTTTTGTTAATGTTTGGAAAACACAAAATTAGTTTCTATTAGTACAAACATTTTTACCAATTGGATTTCAAAAATATTCGATTCCAATCTTGGTAATCTTTCTGAAAGTCTCAACGAACACTTATTTTTTTATCATTCTACCTAGCAACATAACATTCAGAATTTGTTTCATCAGGACAAGCATTTTTTTCACATTTTGGATTTCCAAAATATTTGATTGAAATTTTCGTAATCTCTCAAAGACAGGGTATTTTTGGAATTCTACATAAAAACCATACTTTTTAAATATATTTTATTGAAATTAATCATTTTCAATACAATGAGTTGTCGAAATGCACATATGCAAAAAAAAATTAACAGTAACTTCGGTATTTTGTTATTTTTTACCACGGGTGGATGCTTCTGCTGATGGACTGTTAGTTCACGAGGGTATTCACAAAACCAGTAATCAGTACTTCAGTGCTGACCCGAAACCCGATTTTATTGAAACTTGCTATATATAAATTTTACAAAGATTTGTTTAAAACTAAGGAGTATCTCCCTCATGCATAGCTCTGTCCTTAGCTGAATTTTTGCTTTTCTATTTAGATCCTTTTGATTATTTGTTCTCTATCAGTGTTTACAAGTTTTTCGGTTAATAGACTTCCAAATGTTTTCGTTTGATGAGACATGAGTTGTCGAAATGTGCATATGCAGAAAACAAATTAACAGTTACTTCGGTATTTTGTTTTTTTCTGTAACATTGTGTATAGTCTAGTTGCAAAATTTTTATTCTAATTTCCTGAATAAACAATGGAGAGATATTTTGTAAATGTAAATGAGACAAAGTCTGCACAAATACATGGTAAATCAAGCAATAGAACAACGCTTTCATGGTTGTTCTTCATCTTGAAGTCACAATGAGGCTTTCAACAATGAGCTTTGCTCATACCTCATAGCAAGTCCAAGACAGCCCCTAGCACTCTCAAAGACAATTATTTTGGAGTTCCATCAAGAAACTACACTTATTGAAAATATTTTATTAAAATCAGTCATTTTCACTCATAAAAGGATAACAAAAATTGTTGATTCGAATTTAGGTAGAATTCATGAAAATCTTAAAGACCATAATTTTGGGGAATTTTACCCAGAAACAACAATTTTAGAAAATTCGTCATTTTCGCTAAAGGGAATATAAAAAAGTTTTATTCCAATTTGGAATAATTTCCCCCAAACGCCAAAAGATGGTGTTTATTTTGTATTTTTCATTTATTTATTATTTTTTTATTCTACATAGACACTATAATTTATGAATACATTTTATTGAAATTAGTCATTTTCAGTTATTGAATTGCAAAAAAAAAATAATACTCCAATTTGATAAGTATCACGAAACTCTTATAAATAGGGTATTCTTAGAATTCTACAAAGCAACCATAGTTTGAATTCGTTTGAATCCAATCATTGAATTACAAAAATAACTGGATTTGGTAGGCCCTTAAGTCTTTTGGAATGTACTGGTTTTACTTGCAAAGTGCAATGATTGCTGTCGTATCCGATAGCCCAATCTAGTAGTAAACGTTTATCTATTAACAACAGTAGCAATTTAATAATCATTAATTTTTAAAAAGCTGTTCCAGCTTTGAAACACACAATGTTAGAGATGATTTATTTGCCTAGATATCAACAATAACTATTTATATCTTTTACTGTTTGCATGAATGTATTTCAACCTTCTAGTTGAGAATTTATGTTAAGTGGGTCGAAAAATAGTATGACAAATAGTAGCCTGATCCAAGGCATTGTTTCGCCTTTTTCCATTTTAAACATTACTTCCTTCAAACATCGAATACAATACCGGAAGCTCCTTCAACTTTTATATACTGCCTACTGTTTTGACGTCAAGCAAATGCTATAATAGAAAAAAGAAGGGAAAAGTTATAAGTTTACAACCAATTGTCACGACTTTGGCCGAATCATTCCTCATCTAACCTTGTAAGTACCACGTCAGCAACCATTATAGTCTGCTTCCTTTGAAATTGGAACCCTGTTGGACATATGGTACACCGTTAACCAAGACTGGAAACGAAGAATGAAAGCGATTTTATCTTGTCGGATTATTTTGTAATTTCAATTTTTTCCCGATTTGTTTTCATCTACGCACTTGGAGCTTAATAATCTATCATAGGTTGAGAAGAGTTATGTGTAAACCGGAAAACGCAATTTCATTGTGCTGGCACATATCAAGTAATGTCACACAACCAAGGTTTGATGTAGGTAACGGAATCAGCCAACATTGGCCAAATGAATTTCTATGAATTAAGGAATATACACAAAAGGCGTCATTAGTCAGTAATCAATGAAATTAGTGTGCGTCGTTCATATGTAGAACTAACAATTTAATGTATTTTTTCATATTTATTTGTTTTAGGGTGTAAAATATTACAGAATGTTAGAGATTCTCTCAGCATTGGTTATTATTGTATTGGGTCTGTTATATTTCAAAAGGAATAAACAGAGGGAAACCAAAACAGCACCTGGCCCAAAAGGGGTTCCAGTATTCGGTAGTGTTTTTCAAATGGACTACAGAAATATGCAATTAACACTTGATAGCCTTAGTCGTCAATACGGCGACATTGTTCAAATTAATATTATGGGACAAAAATTTATTTGCTTAAATTCGTCAGAGGCTATCAGAGATGTGTTTTTACACGAGCCCAATGCTTCTTTAACTGCTGCCCGACCTGTGTCAGCTGTTGGAAAGTATGGATTCGACAATTATTCAAATGTAGGCTTTGGTTCTTTGAACAAAACATGGAACAAAAGTAGAAAGCTGTCATACAGACTTATGAATGCATACGGAGAAGGTTTGGTTCATATAGAGAAAGCCATAACTACAAATTTAACAATAATGAAAGAAGATTTGACGACTTTAAATGGTACAACGATATGCCCAGAAGAATTTGTAGAAAGTTTCCTTCTTGGTGTCCTTGAAACTATTGTAAGTTAATGTTTTATTTTCTATACTGAGTGCCTATGTGGAGTTATAAGAATGCCTTTTTGCTAAATTATTTAGCAAACTGTCTGCTTAAAGATGTTTGCCTCCATCTTTTTTTCTTCCACTCTTGAAAATGTGTCGCAGCATTGATTAAGTGGTAAAAACAAAACTCCCAAAATGTCTGATCTTTGTTATCACACTGACAAAAATATTAAGAAAAGCCTTCGTTCACCAAATTCTAATTGCCGATTTTGTAAGGACGTTGTTTAGGGGACGACCATTCGATTTTCATGGGGGATTTGCCTCGAAAGATTATTCTTTTTCAATAATTTATTTTCAACAAATTATTTTTTCTGCATTGCAACTGGCAGTTTATTCTTCAAAGTAAAATTTAATTATTAATTTTCATGACAAGTAGGATGCCCAGCCCTCCACCCCCTAAAAATTAAATTGTCATCTCATTAGAGTTGTCTTGCATTTTTGTGTTAAAACTATCGATGTTTTGAGAATTTCAATGATAACCATCCCGGATTCAAAATAGAAATTGAAAATAAGCAGAAATGTGCCTGATACACTCCTAAAGAAGCTGACAAAATTTCAAACTGATTGATCGTCGTTCTGTGAAGATCAAAACAACGCAATTTGATAATGATTCCGGTTGATGTTTTTTAACTAGTATTCATAGATTAAAATCATTGTATATTTTAATATTTGGAAATGGTTAAGTTGTTAAACATCTAGCAATCAATTCCACTCAAATCCAGGGGCCGTATTGAAATTATGTTAAGGTATGAACAAAGATCATCGTTCAAGACCCAATGGTGACATTAAGTTGAAGAACATAAATCAAAGTATTGTTTCATTGCTTGGTTTTACCATATTTTTGCAGAGACTTTGTTTCTCATTCATTAACGCCATATATGTTTATTGATTAATAGAGATTTATGGCTGTACCGTCTAAAATTGTGTTTTATGATGTGTAGACTATCAAATACCAGTCTTTGAGTTTATGGTCTTACAAACGTTTAGATTCCATCTGCACGGAAGAGACATAAGTTGTCGAAATGAGCATATGCCGAATTTAAATTCACAGTAACTTCCTATTAAACTTGCAAAAATATCACTCCATATTTTGAAAATAATATCAAAGAAAGTTTATTGCATACAAATGTAAACAATTTTTATTTAAATTTCGATTATTAAATTTTGTTCACATGTGATTTTGAAAAAAAAAACATGGAAGCTTCAATTATGCTGTCTAAACACAAAATCATGGGTATGAATATTAGTGTCTATCTACTGTAATGTAATGGTCTACATCACATTTTCACTTCTTAGCTAACAGATCCGTCACTCATCTATCAAGGATTTGAAAATAAGGTCGGATAGACACGACTTAGGGCACGACCATTTGATTTTGAATGGAGGGCTTGTTCTTGGGCAATTTTGTATAGAATTTATATTCTTTCTCACGCAAATCTCGAACAAATTATTTATTTTCACCAAATGTCACATCAGATTATTTATTTGCATTTGCAACAAAAAAAATGGTCTTCAAATCAAAATCAAACAATTTATTCTCTTGCCAAGAAGAATTCGAATATTTATTTTCTCTGGCACCAAGTTTAAATTATTTATTTACAAATTGCCCATGCCCCTACTTAAGGTAGATTGGTACTCTTCCGCCATTCTGAATTTTTTTTATACTGTTGTGGTATTATCTGCTTTTTATTTTTTTTGTAATCTATCAATACATATTACATATCAGTGACAAAAAAAGCAAAGGAACATGATTAACTTGATTTTACATGTATTTATATAGTAAGAGTAGATATGGTTATTTGATATCAGAGGACATTTGAAAAAGAGAGATAATCTGATTAAAATATTGTATACATGTATAGATATCACTATGAAAATTCACATTTTACAAATCATATGAAACACAAAGCCGGTGACCCCCATTTTCATTATATTTTTTGCAAGTATGTTCAGAGGGCTTACATATGAGAAAAATAGAAAGAAATGTACAGAATATTTTTTAAGAAAACAAAATACCTGTTTCCCCTATATATTCATTAGAAATATTTGATTATTTTGATATCAGTTACTTTAAATACAAGCACGGTGACCCCCCTCTTTTTTATTTCAATGCTAATATACTAAGGAAACTTTCGGAGAAAATAAAGAATATATATATATAAAATTGGAGTACCCATATACCGTAAAATCAGCTGGTTGTTCCCTATCTCTGGAGTAACAAAATACCTAAGTTAATTGTATTCTGCATATGCGCATTTCGACAACTTATGTCTCATCAGTGCAGATCAAACCAAAACAATTGGAAGTCCATTAATCGAAAAACGTGAAAAAGCTGAAAGAGAACAAATTAACCAAAAGGATCTGAATAGAAAAAGCATAAGGGAGATACTCCTAAGTTTTAAAAAGAGTTTTGTATAATTTAGATTTAAAAGTCAATGAAATGGGTTTTCGGGTCAGCACCGGAGTACTGACTAGTGAGTTGGTGAATACCATCTGGGACTAATAGTCCGCCAGCAGAGGCATCGGCCCAGTGGTAACAAATAACAGAATACGGAAGTTACTCTTTATTTATTTTCTACATATACGTATTTCGACAACTTATGTCACATAAGAAATAATTTCTTATTTTAGGAAAGAAGTGATTTACTATACAATTATTTTAAAAGTTTATACATTTGATATAATTTTTAAATCTGAAATATTAATTGATTGGCTAAGGAAAAACACGATTTGATAAAATAAACTATTCCGACTCGGAAGATTTTGAAATAGACAGCCCATATAAAACAGGTTTGCTTCGATTATCATAATGAGAGTGATAGCTTCCAATTTATTAGTAACAAATCATGAGAAGATATGATTAAATGATATAACAGTGTCTCCAGAATTTTGTTGAACTATTTATTCTTGGTGTTCTTTGAGCTAATGTAAGTTTAAAATTTGTTTGACATATTGTATTTCATGTATAAAACCTATTTCCAGTTGAATAAATCTTAATTTCGGAAGACTAATAATATCTCAACTTGATTGAAATCTAACAATAAGTTTATTGTTTTTTTACTTAGTGTACAATGAATGCATATTTTACCCCCCCCCCCCCCCCACTCAGGACCTACTTATGTATTGTACTTCTAAACCTTACCGCATTTTGCATACACCATCATTTTGAAAATGATTTTTCTTTCTAACTTAAAATTTATCATTTTTTCTACTGAAAAATTTACTTGTATCAGTTAAATTGATGGATTTTGTAGATAATAGGACAGAATTTTGGTAGACATGGACAACTACAAAATCTTATGAAAGATATTGACAACAGAATTATTGCCCTGGCAAACATGGGAATGGATGTTCTTTACACAGTTTTGCCTTTCTTGCGTTGGTTACCTCTAAAACATTCCAAAATGTTCACATTATTTGAGAAGGAAAAGATTCAGTTGATGGAACTATTAGCACAGATTTCCGTAAGTTAAAGTTAAAATCACGAACATAGATTTATATGTGTAATGACTTTGAAAAAAGAGGATTAGTATTGTGTACTCCAGTTATAAAACATTTGGTCTGCCAACGGTCGCAAGTCTGCTAACATTCTTGCGTTTTTGTTTTGCAGAATCTATTTATTCGATGGTAGGGGTGTAATTTTGAACTTGGAAGTGGTCGATTTATTATTTGTTGTGTCCACGTGATGCGTTTGTTTAGCATAAATGAATTAAAACTTGTCCTACGCACATTAAATGCATCTAATTTTATTCCTTGTTATAGGTGACAATGGAAATACGATGGAAACGGTCAATTAATAAACAAAAGGGTTAAAAAGGACCCCCAATGGAAAGAAATCACCAAGTAGGCCATGACTTTTTAAAGTTTCTGTGTTTAGGAGAGGAGCAAAATACCGTGACTGATTTAACACTCTCTGATTCTGGTTGAAATCTAATAATCGTGAGAATGACTATGTTAAAACACAATAAATTTAGATTAATACATGGCCTTTTCCATATCAGCACAGTTTTCATCCCGAGACCCCAATATCAGCCCGAGGCTCCCGCCTCGGGCTGATATGATATGGTCGAGATGAGAACTGTGCTGATATGGAAAAGGCCATGTCTTAAACTGTTTATTATATACTTAGGAGGGCGCCTCGGGCTGATATTGGTCGAGGGATGAAAACCGTGCTGATATGGAAAAGACCATGTCTTACACTGTTTATTATATACTTTCAATTAGGAGTCACACCCGGGCAGAAATAGCCATATCACCGGGCTGATATGGATTTTTCAGAACGAGGCGGTCTGATAGTGCCATTGCAGACTAAATATATGATATGGACAGTTAGCTTCCGGCTATATTACATATGCAAAACAGATCATATCTTCGCTAAGTATGTAATAATAGGATATTAATTTCAGTCTGGTCAGGTTTTGCGGTGTGGACTAAAATGCATTAATTGCATAAAATAAAATGATTAAAATACATTTGCGTTCAATATGCTATTATTCAAGAATTCGTCATATGCATAATATTTAACCATGAAGGTTTAGTACTTCTTTTTATCAAATTAAAAAAAGAAAATATAACAGGAAACACCTACAATGGAGGAAAATTACAATTCCAGGTAACAATACACCACGAAAAACACAAATGAAAGACAAATAAAAAGAACTACAGGAACTCAAGATAGCAGAACCAGGATTCGGCACTAGCAAACACCAGTGGTAGGTTTAACTGGTTTATGGATACCTGAACCCTTCTTTCTATATCCTTCTTCCCTATAATAGAAAATTTTTTATAAAAGTATATGGCAACATTATTGCTTGAAATAACTACTGTTAACCCGCAATTTTCCTCGCAGTGTTAATTTATAGTTTTTAAAATGCATCTTAAACTCACGGTTGTTGGTAGAGCTACTAAATCGTCCCATTTCATGGAAATATTTGTGACAGTTTTATTTTCGCGTTCATGCTAAATAAAAATGTCGATATTTTTCCTGTATCCAGAATCAATTTTGTTTTTGGATTCAAGCAATTAAGTTTTCACATTTTAATTAACATTTTAGCGGGAAAATCCAAATACAAAAGGCATTTACACCGAGTTAATGGAAGTGCTGAAAGAACAAGACCACGACGGACTGTCCTATCATAATATTAGAGGAATTTTACTTGACCTGGTTGCAGGAGGTATCTTAAATTTCACTGAATAACGATCAAAACACTCTACTTGCAACTTATAATGTACATTGTATTTCTTTACAATAATTAAATAATCAAATTCAAACGTTGAAAAAAGCATTAAAGTTACGTGTAAAGAGTATCGGGTTTGCAGTATGTGACCAATTTAGATTCAGTTTATTGCGAAAAGAGTTTTCCTACAAGTCTGATGTTCAGAGGTTTGAAGGAGTATGAACTTTATTTTCCAGAAGCATTCGGTATTCGTTTTATTCATTTAGACGGGTAAACTGTTTTTGCACATGGATCATATTTTCTTGTTCAGAGGTAACTGCATAAAATAGATAATGTACAAAATTTAATTAACTTCCAATTATATTTTTATACATTTTCAGGCATATTTAGTAGCTTGTGGAAAATGAAATAAATCTCTTGAGAAAGACGTTTCCGGTCAAATTTTTTGACGTCTTATATATTCAAAATGTTAACGTGTATTTTTTTTTTTTTTTTTTATGTTTTTGATAAGAAGTTGGCCATTCAAAAAAGTATCACATTCGCATCTGATAAATAAGTATACCCGAAAAAAATTCAAATAGCAAAAGTTAGTTTGAAATGCATACTTGCTAAAATAATAATTACGTTGAATTCAAATAGCAAAGTTTTATATTAAAATTAGAGTTCTATGCTAATCTCCCGACACACAGGTGGCACATAGACATAAAAATATTTCACTTGTGTGCTTAACTTCATATGCATAATAAAGTGACTACATGTATATGTTAATATTAAAAAACAGGATAACAGTAAACACCTACAATGTGAAGGAACTAAAATCACATGCCACAATTTACAAGCGAACTGTACTAGTAGAACAATAATGAAAACAAGAGATAAACATAAATAACGATAGGAACTCGGGATAGCTAGACTTGGTACCTGCATTAGCAAAAGCCAGTGGTAGGGTTAAATGTTAATGTCTGTGAATCATTCTATCTTTTTCCACTAAGACTTGTAGTACTATTAGCTTTACCGAAAAATTGTCTGACTTAGAATTCAATAAACATGCTTATTACTATGATATAAAGTTTCTCTTTATGACAAATGTTTAACTAATTTAATAGTTATATGAGATCTGTTAAAGCATATCTATAACTTGCTCAGCATTAGATCATATTCCAAAAACAGCTTTGATAAAAAATGAAAATATCTTTCCATGAAGGCATCATATTTTGGTTCATTAGCCTGCTTCTTTATTACGCAAGCATTATGATAATGCATAGACTGTTTATGCAACGTTAAATATATATATATATATATATATATATATATATATATATATATACCACAAGGTGAAATATCCCTTTTGCGCGCTTTTTTGTAAAGAACTGAGAATGGGACTTTTTCATCATATCATAATTACGAAAATTATTTTTACAGGAAGCTTTTGATAAAAAGATTTTGTGAAGTATTTCGTGATATAAGTTGAAAAATGACCAACTAGATATGAATATTTCTCTGCACCAACACAACATATCCCTCTGTGCATCAGTTAGCGTGTAAAATTATTGATTTGTGTATTCCGGACATAGCCGAAAAAAAAATTTGACGGTTGCTCAAAAAAGAAATTAAAATATTTAGCAAATATTATGACGAATACAACGAATATGGGATATATATACTAGCCATAAAAAACGATACCTGTTTAACAAATATTAAAATATCAATATAATTACAAGTACAACGAAACATGTTATTATACATTGAAAAGAAGGGTGCATGACTGCTAATCAGGAGAAAAAATTCTGAAAGATGGCAACAATTACAAGGAATTCATGAATAAACTTTCTTCAAATCTGAAAAACCTGAATTTGCGAAAATTGCATTAACATGTATATTTTGTGATTGATTTGCATGTTGAAATCTGGGATCAGGAGGCTGAGAAAACTCTGATTTGCTAAGTGTATCCCATGACCTGTCGACTGTTGACAATTTTACAATAAAGTCAAATTTGAAGTTTTTGTGTAAATTTTTCAGTAAGCGTCGCTTAAGCCACTTTTTACGACAAATCCAGGATCTTTCAAAAAAATTTTCGAAACATTGGGGAAAGGAACATCACAAAAAAGTATGCAAATATCTTTGTATAGGTAAAGCTTTCGGGTTACAAAAATTTGGAGTGAATGCTCTGATGAAAATTTTTGATAAAAAAATTAAATTAAGCATCATGAAAATGTTTCGATTCACGTTTTGTCTGCCACACTTCAAAAATCAGTATTGCTTATTCATTTTGAACATAAGTTCAAACAATTTTCAATAAATCTCATTTCTGAAAAAAAAAAAAAATATCAAATTTACCGTGTGTAATGGCGTCTCCATCCCAAAATTTTTAATAATAGTCTTTCAGGAATAGAACTGCCAATACTTCTCGTATTATAAGTAAAAATGATTATATCATATGATTAAAAAAGATAATTTAGAAAGAAATAGATATCGTTTCTTTGTGTGGCTAGTATATGTGGTTCATTTTGAAACACCATGCACCCTTACGCTATAAACAATGGACAATTGAACCATACAACATTACATGATACATTACATGGTTATGTCTTTGTTTTTGTTTTTTCGTCTTTCTTTCTTTTTTTATTATACTAATGTATTTCTACATGTAAATGGTGAATGAAAGGATATGGAGAAAATGCACATGAGACAAAGTCTCTACAAATAAAAGCAAGAAAAGGAACAACGCTTTTATTGTTGTTCTTCATCTTGAAGTCACCATGATACCTTCAACAATGAGCTTTGTTCATACCTCATAGTAAGCTCAAGAAGGTCCCTAGCACCGGTTTTAGCGGAATTCTTTGCTAATTATCGAACAACGCTACATCCATGTCTTCATTGGTCATTGGTGCGGGATTGTCAACAAAAATTAATTAAACTGGCAAAGTTTTCTTTCAAACAAACCCTATCGCAAATAAGTGATATTTTTATTAAAGGTTTTAACACAACTCGGGGAGCTTTACTGTCCCTGGTACACATATTGGCAAAGCGTCCTGAATTACAGAAAACTTTACAGGAAGAGGTTGATAATGTGATTGGCAAAAATAGGATGCCATCATTGAACGACAGAGAAAATTGTCCGAGGATAGCAGCTGTTATTCTAGAAACACTGCGGTACATCTCACATCTGCCATTGGCTGTTTTTCATACTGCATCTGATTCCTGTGAAATAAATGGGTACTATGTTGAAAAGAACACAACAGTAAGTTATAAGTTTTAAGTTATATAGATAAGACCATGGAAAGGACATTTAAAATGAAACTTTTCAAAAGTGAAGCAAACTATTATCTTTCAATACCTTGATGAAAAAATGAAGGTTGACTACATTCATATGGTTAGCGGAGGTCTTATCGGCTGGGAAGAGGAAAATTTGTGAGCAAAAATACAATATCATATAAAGTAAGCCAAAAGCAACCGCGACAGTTGTTTTCAATATCGACATTTCAAAAGGAGTATGCATGTGAAATAATGTGCTATTTATTAATGTGTCAATTTTTTTATGGTTTCCACCTGATTTGTCTGTTTTAATTTTTTGTTTTTGTTTTTTTTTTTTTTTTTTTTGTTTTTTGTTTTGTTTTTTTTTTTGCCTCATGGACATCGGCTTTTGACAACTCTGTTTGGTAATTTGTTCGTACCCCATTTTCTATCGAACATTCCTTATTTTCACTGGAGAGACATAAATTGTCCAAATGGCCGTATGCAGAAACTAAATTAACGATAATTTGGGTATTTAGTAAATTGATACCATTTTGGTGATGCCTCTGCTGGTGGAATGTTAGTCCCTGAGGGTATTCCCCAGCCCCAAAAAGCTGACCCGAAAGCAGTTTTAATTTGAAAAATCTCAAAAGACATGGTACATACATCTTCTTATTATATGCCTTGAAGTTGAGCGATATTACTTTTCATTTTAAAGCTGTAAGAAAATAATAAACCTTAAAAGAAGGGGTTCTGAAACTAAGCCTGTATCGCACAGCAAATGACGGAATTATATTTCCCATTGGGTCAGGTCGGAACAAAATGAACCCTTGATTTTGAAGTACCTTATTCCATACATTATCCTGTCAAGTTTTGGTTTTGAGGTGAAGAAATCTTGTAAAAATGATATATATCTGTAAAATATTATACAAATATAGCATAACAATTAGGACAAAAAAAATGGATTTATAGACCTGACTAGACCAAGGACGAAGTCCGAGTTCATATAACATTTTAATTCTTGCTTTAATTAGCACTTAACTGTCAGTGTGTAAGTATACAAAAATGTTGTAAAAAAGAACATCTAGTGGTTCTAGTGCTGCTGATGAGGAATTAATTTCCGAAATGGCCATACAGCTAATTAAAATTATTGCAGTTGGAGTTGACATATGTGTTATGGTCTCATATTCATTTACCCCATATCCTAGTCTAAAATATCGTGTACTGTTAATAGAAATACCAATTTAAAACCATATTCAAAGAGCGTCATGTGACGTCAAATAAACTATAAACAATATCACAAAATAATAAAGATGTATATCGTTTCATTGTGTCTCAGCTTCAAATGCAACTATTTATCACATCGAAGTTAGTAACTTTTATCATTATATTTCTCGTGAAATGGTATCGTTTTTAAAAATCAAAGAATATAGTTCGATAATTATAACCATGAGTAAAGATCTTACTAAAAGGCTGCATACGTTTTTGCTGAACTCTGCTTTTTGCGCCAAATTTCTCGTCAAATATTTGATACGCGATCTTAAATTTGAGTTTTATTCACAATCTGAAAAATTTCAAATACAAATCACATCGCATTTTACAATTTTTTTCTGTCTTTTAATAAAAAGAAGATACATAAATATTGCTACATTGAAAAAAATGTAGCCAATATGTATCATGACCATCATGATCATTTAATCTGAAGTTCTTAGCAACGGGCTTTTATAAAGGGCAGCAGGCCTGTTTAAGAATTAAAGTAGGCCATCTGCCCTGTCCAAAACCCAATACAGGAAAATACCATGTATAAATAAATCAGCCAGATTGGATTAATTACGCTCTGTTTATTGTGTTTTTCTCATGTTTGTTATTTTTGTCTTACCAACCAAGACGTGGGCCAAACTTGTAAATGATGTAAATAGTTAAATATAACTTGTCAGCTGAAAATATTACTCGTCAGCTGAATCCCGCTTCAGAGTGTGCTACTAATATTACAGGGTAAATCCCTGACGGGATCGTTGTAAAATCAAAGGGTTTGGTCCAGAACATGATAGCGCAATAAATATGTTGTTTTCTAAAAAAGAAAAGAAAAGAAGGATTTAACTAAAAATTAAATAGAATATTTTACGAAAGGATATAGAGTAAATGAACATGAGACCATAACAAATATGTTAACTCCAACTGCAATAATTTTAATATCCGTTTTATACCGTTTTGACTGCGTAAAAATGAAATTGCATATACATATGTATTAAGATTTGTAAAGATAATGCCTGTTATTGTAAGTCTTCAGTTCACAAAGTAAGTGACAACCGAACCGTCAGTCTGAAAAGAACAATCCAAGGACAATGGCAACGTCGGAAAAACGAAGACATAACATGAGCACGGCACAGAAAAATAAATGAAGACACGCACATATACAACAATGAGCAACATGGACCCAACAAAAACCATGGGTGAGATCAGGTGCATCGGTAGAGTAAGCATCTCCTGCTTCTTATAAGACACCCGCCGTGTTGAACATGTCAACAAACTTAACCTAAACGGGGTATTTTCATATAATCCTGTATAATATCTTCGTACGGTCGTATTTGGTTTTGATCCACTGTATTACAGGTGACCTCAACCAAGTATGACTGTACTTTGTCATTATACATAATTATATGATAATACCCATTTCATAACACTATAATATAATATTATTCAATCATCCATGATATAAAGACCAAAGAATTGTTTTGACCATCCATATGCAGCAATTTGCAAAAATGTCCCCGTTGTCGCAATTATTTATTGGGTGAAGGGGTAATTGTTATTGCTCTATGAGGTGTTTTTTCACATGAACATTGCTATAACTGGTATTTTGGGTATAGCAGATTTCATTTTTTTTCACTTCATACATATTTTTTAACTATTTTATACCACAAATCAATCATTTGAAGTACAAAAAAAGTTCAACCGAGTCGAAATCGGAATAATCTAAATGTCAGTGTATTTTGTCAAATAGTGATATTTTGACTATTGAAAACACAAAAGCATTATGTTAACATGATTTTTTTTATTCAAGAAAGTATCAAAACACTAAAAAAAATCATCCGAATTCTTAAATGAGATTTTAATTGAACAAATTTTATGCTTAAAATCATTGGTAAATGAGGCTTGTTTAGGGGTTTCCCAATATCCCATATCCCAGTAAGTTTGTACTAAAATATCCCTTTGAAAATTAAAGATATCCCATTAATTAATGCAATATCCCGTTTTACAGAGTACAGAGTCAAAATATCCCGTATCCCAGTACTTTTTGTCTCAAATATCCCATATCCCTTTAGCAAAAGTCGTAAATATCCCGTATCCCAATATACCCTAAACAAGCCTCGTTAATATTGCGTTTAAGGATATGGATAGATTTTATCGTTTTGTGGAAAGTATTATGTATAGAATAACAAAATACGGATTTTACTGTGCACTTACTTTCTGCCTATTTCCATTTCGACAACTAATGTATCAAATCAAAATTCTCAGAAATCCATCGTTTGCAATATTTGTCAAAGTTGATTGAAAACTTTCCAATATAATGTAAATAGAAAAGGCAAAATCAGCTAAGAACAGAACTATGAATAAAAGCCCTGTCCTTGATGGACTTGAGTTTTTTATGTATCGTGTGCGTTTTTGTCGCATGTACATTCACTCCATATCCTTCAATTTTTTTAAGAAAAAGGGGGACACGCCTTAGTTTGCAACACCATTGTGCTAACATGTACAAATTGTAGATTTCGAAGAAAAAATCGCATCATTCCATTGTCTTTTTTTAGTTCGGTTCTCACTAACCTTCCACTGACAATTTGGTTGGTGGTGAATACCCTCGAGGACAAACAGTCCACCGGCAGAGGCATCGATTGGGGTTGAAAATAGAATGTTGCTGTTTCCATAAACATAGAATGGATATGGGTTTTTAAAGCTTCTAAAATAGGTTTTTCATTTTATACTTTTTTATTAAGTTCCAGTATTAGTAAACATTTTATCATCTGAAAGGAGACCTTTAGCGAAAAACGAATTTTCCTTAAATGTTTTTCACATTAATTTTCAAGGTACAAACCGTTGATTTTTACACAGCTTTTTTTGACATGACGTATTATGATATACCCGTGCTCGCCCGTCCACATGTTGTACAAAGTACACTGAATGGAGAGCCCTATGATCTTCTTCAAACTTTACAGGATTGTTTGGTACGACGAAGGGAACTCGTTTTCTTGTTTCCTTCTTTTTTTAAGCTCACTTGGCTATAGCCAGGCTGAGTTTTTGCCATCCCTTTTCTTCCGTCGTCCGTCCGGCGTAAACTTTTCATTCAAAGATCTTCTTCTCTGAAACTACTGTGCCAGTTGAAACCAAACTTAGCCTAAATAGTCCTTAGATGGTCCTCTTAAAAAAATGTTTTTGAGATCCGCACTATATCCAAGATAATTTTAACATAAGACCCTATGGGAAAACACTTTCAAAGATCTTCTTCTCTGAAACTACTGGGCAAATTCAAACCAAACTTTGCCACAATAGTCCTTAGATGGTCCCCTGCAAAAACTTGTTTTTCAGTTTTGCGTGATATTCAAGATGGCCGCTAGCGGGGATCATAGTTTTAACATTGGACCTATTGGAAAACACTTTCAAAGATCTTCTCCTCTGAAACTACTGAGCCAATTAAATACACATTAAATACTTGGCCACAATAGTCCTTAGATGGTCCCCTTCAAAAAAGTTGTTTTTCAGATCCGCGCTATATCCAAGATGGCCTCCAGCGGGGATCATAGATTTAACTTTGGACCTATGCGAAAATACTTTCAAAGATCTTCTCCTCTGAAACTCCTGGCCAATTGAAACCAAACTTGGCCACAATAGTCCTTAGATGGTCCCCTTCAAAAAGTTGTTTTCAGATCCGTGCTATATCCAAGATGGTCGCCAGCAAGGACCATAGTTTTAGAATTGGACCCTAAGGGAAAACACTTTCAAAGATCTTCCATCTGAAACTACTGAGCCAATTGAAACCAAACACGGCCACAATAGTCCTCAGATGTTCCCCAGCAAAAAGTTGTTTTTTCAGATCCGCGCTATATCCAAGATGGCCGACAGCGGGGATCATAGTTTTAACATTCGACCCTATGGGAAAATACTTTCAACGTGTTCAAAGATCTTCTCCTCTGAAACTACTGGGCCAATTGAAACCAAACTTAGCCACAATAGCCTTAAGATGGTCCGCTGCAAAAGACTTGCTTTTCAGATCCGCACTATATCCAAGATGGCTGCCAGCGGTGATCATAGTTTTAACATTAGACCCTTTGGGAAAACGCTTTCAAAGACCTTCTCCTCTGAAACTACTGAGCCATTTTAAACCAAACTTGGCCACAATAGTCCTTAGATGGTCCCCTGCAAAACTGTTGTTTTTCAAATCCGCGCTATATCCAAGATGACCGCCAGCAGGGATAATAGTTTTAACATTAGAACTGCACCCCATCCAAAATAGCTGCCAGTCTTGAATATAGTTTAACTTAAGATAATATGACATCAATGTCTATTAACAAATTTGAAAATGATGCCCTTAAACATTGGGATTATTTTAACTGCATATGTCAGCCGTAGCCCAGGTGAGCGATACAGTCTCTTGACAGCCTGTTGTCTTTTTTTTATTTTTGTCGGTAGATCTTTTGTTCCAGAGTTATTAGACTTTAAGTATCCCAGAAATGCATGAAGTGACATTTTCCATCCACACTTCGTACTAGAGAACGCTTAAATTATCTAATTGCAGGATTGTTAAGTATGAAATTAAACTCTTTTTTTTTTCATTCTCAGATTTTCCAATCCAGATTAATAGAAGTTTGAATTTGCCGAAAAATAATAAATTTAGTCTTTATCCTTAAAAAAACATTTATATTTTTTTATTCTATGACATCATCATCCCTTAGCCATATATATTCTTATTACCAAAGATCAGATGAATTGATATAAACATATCAGAAGTCCCCTGGGTGGTGCCCCTCAGCCTCATTTAAAGAATGATATGACTATCTTAAAAACGGTTGAGACCCCTACTCTAAGACCATATATTTTGATCACTCATGATGAGAATTGGTTGACCTATATCAGAAGCGACCCTTCATTCAAAGAATGATATATAATCTTGAAAAGTGTTCAGAATTCCACCCGTTAACCATGTATATTTTGATTAGTCATTTTAGGAGGAATTTGTTATCATATATACCTATACCAGAAGTCCCAAAAGGAGGTTCCCTGCCCCTTAATTAAAAGAATGATAAATAATCTTGAAAACAATTAAGATCCCCATCCTTCAACCATATATATATATATTGATTACTCCTGACAAGAGGAATTGATTGTCATATATCAAAGGTCCTACCTATGATATCCTAGTATGATATATAATCTTGGGGACAGTTGAGGTCCCCACCCCTAAACCATATTTTACGAAAGGATATGGAGTAAATGAACATGAGACCATAACACATATGTTAATTTCAACTGCAATAAATTCAAATGAGCTGTATGGCCATTTCGGAAATTACTTCATCAGCAGCAGCACTAGAACTCAAACACAGGAAATAAAAATTTCCAAAATATATTTAAAACTCATATATATATACTTATTACTCATGATAAAATGAATTGATTGATACAAACCAGAAGGCCCCTTAAGTGGTGCTTCGCCCTTTTCTACACCGTATCAGTTTCAAGAGGTTATTCTTAGTCCTTATTCTTGCTTTCCTTCGAGCAAAGATTTATTCCAGTGAAAATATGGATTGCCTCTAATATCAAGTTTGATATTAGTTGTCGAAATAACATAAGTTGACATAAGTTGTCGAAATGCGCATTTGCAGAACCCAAATTAACAGTAACCTCGATATTTTGTTATTTGTTACCACTGGGTCGATGCCANAGTAAATTTTGTTTAAAACTAAGGAGTATCTCCCTCTTGCATAGCTCTGTCCTTAGCTGATTTTGGCTTTCCTATTTAGATCTGATTGGTTATTTGTTCTCTATCAGTTTTACACCTATTTCGATTTATGGACTTCCAAATATTTTGATTTTATCTGCACTGAAGAGACATAAGTTGTCGAAATGCGCATTTGCAGAACCCAAATTAACAGCAACCTCGGTATTTTGTTATTTGATCAGATGCAGTTTGCTTTAAAGTCGAGACGAGCTCTTTGTGGAGTTTTTATTTTTTGTCAGTTCAACGGTTCTCTCTCTTATTTCTTATTCATAATAACTATAATTTTAAGATATACCACGTCTGTTTTCAAAGGTAATACCCAATCTATGGACTGCGCACCATAACGATAAAGAATGGGAGCAGCCGTATGAATTTGTACCAGAACGATTTTTAGATGATAGTGGAAGTCTTTTGTCATCAACACATCCAGTACGAAAACGGTAGGTTCTACTTAACTCTTTTGTCAAAGCTAGATAATGTTCTATATCCTTTGCAAATATGTACTGGGAAAAACACAAAAACACAAAACAATAAAGTAAGTGAACACCGAACCGTTAGTCTAAAAACGATAGGTTTTTGTGTAGAAAAAGCCTGTTTAACATTGAAAACCGTGAAAATTGATACGTGTTATTATGTCAATCTTTCATAAACCGCGAAAATAAATACGTTTACAGTAACCGAAGGAAAGGCAACATCGGAAACATCAAGAAACAAAGAGTTTTGCCAGTGTTTTATGAAAAGAGGATTCTCAAGGAGAGTACTTATTTTTTTTCATAGACGTTTTAAGACGCCAAATACGATTTACCATTGATAACTTCGGACAATTGGAATATATTCTTTCCTTTTCTAGTTAGGCGCCTCCGTGATTGCATTGTTAAGTTTTCAAAAAATTCACTGTCAACGACATTTCAATAACAAAGGCTCTTAAATTGAAACTCTACACTTTCGCAATGGCAAGGGAGGTTTGGTGCCCTATAAGACCGGTTAAATCAACTATTTTTTAAAATACCTGTTCCAAATCCAGACCATCGCGGTCAACAGTTTTGTTTTTTTTTTGCCCGTTGAATTTCGACTCTGGGCAGTTCTATTCGAAAATATGCTGTTTCCCTCATTTGCCTACCTTTTTGGCATAGTCCTCAATCTTTATATGACAATCTTCCACTATACTTGATATGCTGGGGTTGACGGAAAGTTGTTTTTTTTATTTGTTTTGTATTTTTAGGGTTTTTGGGGGTTTTTTTTGTTTTGTTTTGTTTTTTGTTTTTTTAGGGGGAAGGGGGGGGGGCTTTGATTTATATAATCTACATGTCTGTCACTTCCTAAAGGTTCATTCAAACATTGAGATACTTTTCATGGGTGCACTTTAAAGAATATACAATACAGTATTCGAGCAAAATATATTCGCATCGCGACCAACAAATGATAACCAAAGTTATATTTCATACATGCCATAAAACAAATCAACAAATCGTGTATAGTGTTATAACAATGCGTTTATCAATGAATGCAACCATAGTTTCATTAATTATAATACGTTTAATTAGTTTTATATCATAAAATTTGTGAATAACACTCTTTACACTATTTTATTAGTTTCCTTGCCTTTAGTTGTGGGAAAAGATCTTGCACTGGCGAAGTATTTGCCAAGTCAAGAATGTTCTTGTTCGTAGCAACTTTGATGCAGACAGTTACCATAGAAGAACCAGATGATATCCCGCTGAGAGAGTTTACGTTAAAAGAAATGCTTCCCGGCCTTGTTATGCAACCAAAGCCGTATCAAGTGAAATTTGTTCTACGTAAATAAACAAGAATACTGGCATATAAATTGTATTCAAAAACAAAAAGGGCTTATTTTAAAAAATGTCTAAACTGGTGAAAAATATTTGGAAAGCATAAGCACATATCTTGCATTAATTAATATTTTAGTAATGACAGATGTACTCTGTAAATTGTTTTGAACCACCGGCGATTTCATCAATGTTTTAATTTCACCTGACCTGAATGGTCAATGCGAGCTACTAGCATCACCTGGCGTTTATTTTCCGCCCACCAATTCGTCTGTTCGTCTGTTTTCGTCATCTCCTTTGAAACCGTCAAAGCAAATTAAAATGAACTTAAAAGGAATGATGTATGGTAAACCTTTATTATTTTATCTTCGATGTGGTTAGAAACATTGCCGCCAGTCAGAACAATTAACATAGAAAATATTTTCAACATCTGCTCTGGAGCCATTGGGGCAATTTTAGCTAAACTGTACTGGAATAGCAAAATGGAATAAAAAAGATAACAGGAAACATCTACAATGGCCGAAAAACATAGCCACATGCCAGAAAGTAAATAGGAATTTCACAAGAAAAAACCCACAATAAAAATACAAAAGACAAACATAAACAACGATAGGAACTCGGGACAGCCGGACTTGGTACCGACACAAATTCGTAGAACATTTTTAGCTTCAGAGCCGAATTAATTGATTATGAATCTCAGAAAAGGGAGATATATGATAACCAATATCAAACTGGTACCTGAAATTGCAAACATATAAAATTCCTTCTTCCACAAACTGGTTGATTTGTTTTTCAAGTGAAGATAGCAATGTTATCTAGTCACTCTGATTCAAAATAGTCAGCCATGACCTCACAGTGACGTCATAAACATGTTATAATTAAGGAATTCGGTGAAATATGGCCATCGACCTTACGGAATAAGATATTTGAACTAAAGAAATATCGTTTAAAAAGACATTTTTATAAAACAAGATGTTTTTTTAGTAAGGGTGTTACTTATATATATATATACGAAAATGAATTAATTTTTGAAGAATGCATGGATTTTCTTAAAAACATTATTTTTAGAGCCTAAAAGAAAAATGTGAGAGAAGATTCAAATATATTATTACTGAAATGTGACAGAATAATGTCTTAATATGAAATTAGATGCAACCTATAGAAGGCCGTCACTGAGAAAAGTCATACGTTCGGAAATTTGACAATGTCACATTTCAGAAGTTCAGAATTATCACACTTTATTTCGTATAACTCAAATAAAACCTAATGTCGTCTGCTACATCTAATCCCATTGGTCAATTTTGGTACGAAGATAAAGCTATCAAGATTTTAATATAAATACAGTTAGTGGTATTCAAAAAGTTTAACAGTGAAAAAATATTGCTTTTATTTACTTTATATTTTTATTCTTCATACGTGTCTCAACTATTCGGTATAAGAATAAGTTTCAGCATCCATCATATGAAACAACAGAAAAACCACACAGATTTTCTTTATCAATGTAGCAAATCTTATTATTAAAAAAGCCTCTCTACATATGGATGTGCTTTACGCCATTTATAAACATCTTGTGAACATAATTAATTGATTGGCAATACTTTGTGAATTTCGAACCTAAGGGGCCAAAAACGTGGCTTACCATATTTACCCATTGTAATTAGAATGACAATTTTAACCATTTATTTTGAAAAGCTTTGCTAGTAGAACAATTTAGGCAAAATGCTGAAAATCCATGCAAAGATTTTTTTTAAGAGATAAGAGGTCAAAATTTTGGCAAGAAAGGATTCTCTCTAGAGTTTTCATTACTTTACATTTCATGCTTGTATGCCTTACAATCATGATATGTTATTTTATATATTGACCATTTTTGGCATTCTAAAGTTACCCATGACAAACAAAATATGAGGCATGTCTTAAAACATTTAACCTCGTTTAAATGGATAAATCCAGTGATATCGAATGTTTCTGAGAACTGAAGCTCGTTCTCCCTTGTTGTGACTTGGCAAGTTTAGTAAGTGTACGACGGATAGGATTTGGATTTAAGCATTATATTTCAGATGAAAAATATATGTACCTATTTAGCTCATTGCAAAGTGGAAATGCCTAAGCTTATATTCATTTTATTAGGTGAGCGATACAGTCTCGGTCTCTGACCTTCTTGTTTTTGCTTTTGTTTTATGGGGAATTTTACAAGAGTGAAAATTCTTAATACTGTTCGAGCGCTTTATAACTACAAAGGCGCATGTGGGAAATTCCATCTTGTACATCACTCCTCGACTTCTTAAATACAGTACAGAAAGATACACACCATGACTAATCACTGTGATAGTGGGAATATCTTCGAAAGTGATTTGGATTAATTTTTACCTTGATTTTTTATTGGGGCAATAAAACCCCAGTTTTGTTTTAGGCATTTCCTGTTTTTCAGGTAAAAATCTAATTAAGCGGGTATACTTCAAAGGCATTACAGGTAAAATCAGTAATGATTTTTTTAGCTCTGAAAAGAAGCTTTTGATACTTGATCGAATAAATGTTGAAATGGTCATATGCAAAACTCTGTTTCCTGTATTTTTTATACTTTTATATAAGATGTTTATTTTATGTAGTGCAATTATACGGTTGAAGGGTGTTAGAATGACAATACTTTTTGCATGAAATTTTTCATTTCACAAGCTTTCGTACCAAAAACATCGTTCAATTTAATTTCGCCACTATGAAATCATACTCGTAGTAAGGACAAAGAAACGACATCGTATGTTCCGTTAGAAAATTCGTAATTTTGGATGTTCTTTGTAATAAGTTTGCATTTTTTTAATCCGTTTTTCATTTGCATTCATTTGTTAACAGCATCATATATTATTAACTGTATGTAACAATATTTGTAATATTTAACTGAAAATAAAAAAAAAGTAAAAGTGCATTTTACATTGCATTCGGAGAGGACCAAAGGAGTTAAGGTGAGTATTTCAAATCCGTGAAATTATTTTCATTGAATACTTCGGTAAGCGCATACCGATGCGTCAAGGGAGAAAAGGAGAAAATCTAAAAAAATCCCCAAAACATGATACTTAATAAATTGAGACAGCCTAGCAAAACAAAGGAAAATACCAAAAAGCTGACAAAAACCACCACAGAAGTAAAACACTTGCCGTGGGATTCTTAAAACTGGACGTATTTGCAGATGCTTTTGAAGGGTAGGCATGATCTGCTCTTCCCGTGGCACCTGTCAAAATGACAACGAACAGTCCAGTTAGCCATAGTCAGGGTTTGTCAGTCCGAAAATAAGCTCTATATCTACCCAAATATGTCTGTTTCCATCTTTAAAATAAAGACAAGGTACCGATCTGTGCAAATCAGTTTGCCAAATGCACATAATATTTTACACTGTTGAAAAGTCAGTACTTTTGATAGATGTTATATTACAGATAAATTTTCACTAAGTATGATATGGAATAAATGCTGGTAATACATCCGACAAATCAAAATCTAGGAGCTTTTATCTGCCAAATTTCAATCATATCTCGGTGCAGGATTTTTACATCTAGTATAATTTTATATGGTATGTATATAAAATGCACCGAGACAAGATATACTATGAATAAATTTTCAATTTAAAAGAAAAATGTAGCTGGCTCATTAATTTCATTTGTTAAATGTGCTTGTTTGTTGCGTATGCAATATAAAATTTTAATTTTGAAATATATTGTGTTGAACAACTGAAATCAAAATATGCATCAGAAAAAGAAACAACTCATCTTTTACATTCAACATTACTTTTCCCCTCCTCTGTTAGGATAACATTGTTAAATCATATGTCAATGACAGAAATTTATCTTTCAATTCCTTATTTAAATGATCTGAAAAATAGCCTTATATATTTCATTGTTTGACTAAAGTTAGTGGGATCCGAACCGTGAGTTAAGAAAAATAGCAACCACAAAGAAACAAGGAAATTACACAAGTGCGGCACAGAAAAGAAAATTGGAGACACGCATACAGATGAATGATACAGATCTTATTTTAATTCTTGGCTGGGATCAGGTGCACCAGTAAAATAAGCATCTACCGCATCTTATAAGACACCCATCGTGTTGAATAAGCGAAGCCGGCCGTAAAGTCAAATCCAGCTGAGGAAACAACAATCTCAAGCTGTCAAAGAAAAACACCTGTTGTCATATGCGAAACGGCTATCATATAGCAGTCTCTGAGATTATGATGTGGACCGTAAAACTTCTGGAGTAATGACTTCAAGTTACGGGTAACATGCCCTTCTTTACGTAGCCTATATGTGAGCAGCCGGGCTCAATCAAGGAAATCATTGTATCGACCATAGGTTCTCGAGTAGCAAATTGGTTGAGAATTCAAAGTCCATATGCAGGCGCTGTTCAAATCTTGCTGCAAAGAAAATATAAGTTGATTATTGGAAAAGTGAAGTCATCGCATTTGTTATACAGCCTAGTTAATAGTCTCACTCTTGTGTCAACTTCAAGATGAAGTTCAAGGAATGAAGCCGTTGGGTGGAAGTGTCTGTAGTATCCTTAAATTCGAGCTCTTTTTGATAGATAAGATGACGAAAATTACCAAAACAGGGGTTGTTATCATTATCATTATAATGAAAACTGATATTAAATAATTGGGCTGGTATTTTATTTTTATTTTGAATAAGTCCTTCGAAGAATTCTACCTTACAGGAGGGGAGAATCATATCGGCTTAGAGTTGTGCGCAGTTTGTGCCAATTTTAGTGTCAAAAGTCCGTTGAAATACAAATCTTCCAAAATGGACAAAAATATTGTCGGTCAGAAACTCTTAACATTTTATTCATTTCTTCCTCTGTATAGTTTTTCTCCGATTCGGAGTCATTTTTCACAAAGTATGCTTGTTACCTTTCCATTTCAATGAATTATATTTCAATTCAAGGTTCTAACGGGAGCAAAATCTATGAATTAAATCATTCAGTCATGTTGAAGGATGTAGTATATAGGAGAAACTTGTCCTCAATTATAAGTACGTACTCAGAAGTGCTTGTATAGAATGGGTATTGTGGAAATGTTTAAATCCTATATATACACGCATTGTTATCTCTCTTATGTTGTCGTAGTGATACACATAGTCTGCTCATTTTATATGTTATAATGTAATAGTTATAAGGATGCCTTGGGAATGTTGTTTTGATCTGGATTGCTGCTATACTTGTGGAGCCGCAAAGCATGCTCTATGCCTCTGACTTTGCAACTCGTCAAGTATATCAATCCAGACAAAACGCCCCACTACATCCTCAGGGCTCCTGAAAAATATAAAATTTAATACTAGCATATCTGTTTGGAAAACCACTAGTCTTGTAGAGCTGCAGAGCATGTTTTAAGCCTCTGACTTTGCAGCTCCACAAAACTATCAGTCTACAGACAGAATTTAATAATCTATATTCAAAGATATATATTAACCCTTATATTGTTTCCTTTATTAAGATATCAACTATAATTAGCTTAATAAGTTGTTATCTACATTGTATATGCTATGTTTTTTGTAATATGTGTATTAATTTGTACCTTGTATTTAGGGAGAAGGCTTATATAGGCTTTGCCTGCTGCCTAATCCCATTCAGATTATATGCTGAATATAATATTGTTTAAGTTTAAATTTACACGCATTGTTTAATTTTATCATAATAGAAAAATTGATATAAATTCCGGCTTTATAAATTGTTGGAAAATACTGCACTCAGATATTGTAAAATCTAAAAAGGAATCCGAACTCTCTTGGATCAGAACCTAAAGGCGCCAAACCAGAAGTTTTTAATAAGAACATCATATGGGCCAGGAAAAAAATCTCGGCGAATTACTGTTGATATCATTGGTATTTTTTTTCAAAATAATGCTGTCGGAGGTCACTCGGTTGGAGAGTGAATTACAAAATAAAAAATATTTGTACAAATATCATAAATATCACATATATATATATATATATATATATATATATATTATTTTCAAAAACCAAAAAGCATACGAATAAACCCCAATCACCAGGTGGTTACAATCCTTGCAAACGTAACAACTGTAAGTGCTTAAAATCTGCAGTCATTGGCGATTCATTTAAAAGTAGTGTCACCCAAGAAACTTACAAAATTTTCTCACCTGTATCTTGCAAAACCAAAAACTGCATCTATTTATTGACTTGTGGTTCATACAGTTTACAATATGTTGGACAAACTACCACCTGTTTCAACATCAGGTTAAACAACCACCGTTCATTTCATAACAAAAAACGAAACTGTCCTGTCACACGCCATCTCCAAACGACAGGACATACTTTCGAAGACATTAAAGTACAGATCATTGAAGAAAACGATCAATGGGATGACTCAACAAGTGTTTTGCGGGAAAATCTTTTTGGTCCACCAGCTTTGTACTTTAGAACCAAACGGTCTTAACGAACGTGACCAAATGAAATTCAGCAGTAACAAAAAATAAAAAGAATATTTATTATGTTAACATTTTTTTTATTATATATTTATTTATTTATTTATTTTCTTCTTAGCTTTTCTTTGTCACAAAGAACGGGAAATATCTTTGTGTTAATTTTCATTGTTAGTGTAAACAAACCAACAAAAGAATTTTATCGCACATGCAAACACGTGCGTAGAGAATTAATCAGCCTGACGAAGCCTGTGGAAACTTTAAGCCGAATACACTACTGTAAGAATACCCATTAATGTACCATGAAATATACCCATTTAAGTATGTCTATTAATTATGGTTACATTTAATGGTATAATTTTAATGGCTTTGTCCATTAAATTGATTTTCTTTACCATTAAAAAGTTTAATATTAACCATTAAAAAAGGCATGAACTGGAAATTATTGCCATTAATTGTGACTATTAATTTTTCATCAATGGGCATGACTTATTAGGTAATGGCCATTAAATTAAATGGAAATAATGGCCATTATTTTTTCTTAGATAGGGGTTAATGGGCATGAATTCTTTTACCAAAAGTTTAATGGGCATTTATTGTAACCATAATTAATAGCACCATTACTTTTTCGAGATATTTAATGGCCATTACTGTATTTTAAATGGCATTAATTTCTTGTTTGCTGTATTTTAATGGCCATTAAAATATCAATTAATTTTTGTAAGCCATATTTTAATGGGCATTAAATTAACAATTATTTTTTGTCTGGTGTATTTTAATGGGCATTAAAATAACAATTATTTTTTGTTGGATGACCATGAAAAAAAGTAATGGGTACACAGAATAAATTAATGGCCATTAAGAACGTGAATTGCAGGTTTAATAGTTAAATGGCCATTAACACCTTAAATACCTGGTGTTTGTAATTTCAATGGCCATAATCTCTTAAATGGCACGATATTTCAAACAACTGACATTAACACATGTACTTGCCATACTGTAGACAAACTTTAATGCGCTTTATACTTATGATGTTTATATCGTGTTGAAAATCAAAAATGCATCTACAATATAGTCAAATCTGCATGAGTGGGGTCTTTTTTAATGAACAACTGCCTACAAAAAACTCTTACCAACAACATGAAACCTCCATATAAAGTACAGTGCTTTTAAGGGTCATCCATATTTGTCAACCATTTTCCAAAGTGTGCAAGACACACACTTTTGCAACCCCCCTCCCTCAAAGTGTACATCAACAATTTTCAAATACCAGGTATGAAAATAAATGATCAAGTTTTTTTTTAGAATTTAATTATTGATACCGAGTTCTTCATATTGATTTCTTTTTTCCAGGTGTCTTTGCTGAAGTTGAAATATAATAATTGTTTTATGCAGTGTTTAAATAGATTTCTGTTAAATAAAAAAGTATGCCTGATTGTATAGTATTTACTTGATTAATGAAAGTATTATGGCCATAGAAATTATACACACAAAATGAAAATGAAATGAAACTGAATTCCACGGACACCCCATAAAAATAAATGTGTGAACCCTTCCCAACTAAGCCTATAACTTCCTTTTCCAAAATACTCTGATAAACCCCCGACATGATCATATAAAAGTATGTTGAAGTACTCAAAGGATACATGGCAATAGTCTCTGTTATTAAAACTTTTAGCTCCTCCTTTAGCATCAACGACGGTTCTCCAACAATGCCTCAGGTGCCCCCATGTCAACTTCACGTCTGCTTATGGTTCTCTGTGCCAGGTGAATCCTGGAAACAATCACTTCCTATTTCCTTGCAATTGTAGGGCCAAGAAAGAGACTTCTGTGTGATGTTTGTTGTTTGTTTTCGTATGATGTGACCAAGACATACCCATTTCCTTACAATGTCAATTCTTCAGTTGTCTTCCAAATGTTTAGATTTAATCTGCACTGATGAGACATTAATTGTCGAAATGCGCATATGCAGAAAGTAAATTCACAGTAACTTCGGTATTTAGTTATTTGGATGTTGGTCACGGCAAATAAAGCATGGTAAAAGGTGATTATCTGGTTTTGAACTTGGTTCCGTAAGGTTAACTGTGTTTTCTCTTAATATCTACACTGTACATGTCCTGACAGGGAACTTGAAAATTATAAGTTTACACAAAAACCATGCCCACAAAAATAGGTATTCATACACTCTGGGCAGCCGAAGAGGGAGAAGGGAAACCTAGAACGTGGTTGCAGGTAAATGTTTGATTGGTAAATTTACAAATCTGACATAAAAGACTGCGAAGTAATGTGACCTGTGTCGTCACAATGTGATAATGTCTATTAAATATTTAAGGTAGATCGACAATTATTCCACTTGCATATATTGTGATATACAAATTGAGTGTGGAATTGACTCAATTTCATTGCAAAACATCCTTTTGTCTGCCCTTTTCATTGTGACGTTATAATTTGATAAATTAAAAAAAAAAACTATAAACATTTGTAAGATATTTTAAATGACTCTATAAAATACATTATTTGGCCAGTTTTTCAAAGCCTGTTAACCTTGATAACAAAAAAAAAATGTTTAATAAGAGAAAACTTGTTTTGAGATTTTTTTTAGACTAATCCATTGTCCCGCATTCTTAATGTTGGATCCATATGTAAGTGTAAGATGACATTATCTGTAGTTTTGCAACATACTGAGACACAGTATGTTTCACTATGGACAGAGATTTGACTTTGATCACGTTTGGGAAACCGCAATTTTTTTTAATTGAAGGATGAATATTGATAACTATTCGTTTTAAAAAAATAATAACAACTTTTAATTCAAAATACAAAAAATACCGAAGTTGCATTAAAAACAGTAAATTCCGTTATGCTGTACACGTGTTTCAAGGAGTAACCTCTCATCAGCAGCATTAAAATGGTACAAAAGAAGGCAGAATATCAAAAAGAGTTTCGTGTCCCACTCGGGTCTGTTTTTATAACTCGGGGAGTTTTAAACGTTACGTATAAAAGAAAAGTAATTTCTGAATAAAGAAAATGACTTGGGTCAAAATAATGTGACACACATCAAGTCTAGCAAGCCATGAAGACAACAGCAAGTTGTAATTTATCAAGGTCGATGAGGAATCAAAATCAGAATAGGGTGTAACTGTCGTCAAGATCAGTCCGAGTGAAAAATCACCGAATGGTATTGAGATAATTTGATTCTCGTTCTTATATATATATCGAAAAATGATTTATACTTATCTAAATATCATTTCTGCATGTTTGAATTGTTGTAAAACGTCCATTTTCAGCAAAAAATTGGCACACTGTAATTGCCTACTTGTCGTCTGGTCGCGCGTTTGGTTAACCGGAAATCACTTCCTTGTTGTAAATTCCTCCAACAACGGAACAGAACCGTAATCGGTTTTCGCGTATTTGACTTAATTATATATTGTATTCAGATGGGCTTTGTTTTATTTTATTGATAATTAGATTGTGCAGTTGAAGTATTTTGACTGATTTGATGTAGGATTTACTGGATTTTTTTTTAGAAAAAAGGCCCACAGGGGGTTGTAAATGAAAAAAGAAGTTTTTTTAACATTTTTTGTCAGATGTCAGATTTCGATGCACATTTTTTCTGTATGTTTCCTACAGCATGTTCAAACAAATAAATCAAACAATTAAATTCTTTTTCAATAAACAAGAGGCTCAAAAGGGGTCTATAGTAAAAAAGTGTTTGTAATTTTAAATTATTTTTCTGTAGGTACTTAAAACGTTTAAATAGATAAATCAATACCAACTTGATTTTTTAAAGAGGCCCAAAGGGGGTATCAAAAACAAAACAAAAAGGACGAATTTTGCAGGGAATTCAAATAGATTTTCTTTGGGGTTGCTATGAAAGGAAATGCAGTAACTTTCATTTAAAATTTACTACTTAATACATGTATTGACAGATTTAGGTCCTTACCGCATATACTTCATTGAATAATAGATGTTTTTACGAATTGATTAAAGCGCTAGGCAAAAAAAAAATATTACTTATGTCTATTAATAGTAGTTTACATCATAAAAATTCATAACGTAAGTAATTTTCAATATGGATATAATGCCAAGAAATATGTATGTTTAAGGTTTCCTTATCCCCTATTTTCTCTATCTACCCTAGCATAATTTGTTAGTACTTTTTGGCAAAATGCTAGTAAATATCATGTTTTGGGTTAAGCACTTTTAAAGTAAAATATATTCCCAATAAGTGTCTATATAAACTTGATAAAATGATTTTAAAAAATAAAAATGACTTTGCCTTCCAGGCTACCTACCTACCTTATTTTTTCAAAGAATCCGAATTCAAACAAGCATATTTTTGGCCTAAGGTTATTTACACATGCCATGCATAATGAAAGCACATGGATATGGATGGAAAAAAATAATCATGATAAATAAATATCTGGCAGTGGTAAAACATTCCCCCCCCAAAAAAAAGGTTTGATATATTTATTCATAGTGCAATGTTTGTATACAACATTTTTTTAGAGTTCACTGTGGTAAAACAATGGTAAAAGGAAAAATATATTATAAATAATGCACTGTTGAAATGTACAATTAGGGCATCATGAATATCAAACCATTTACTGTCATTCTATTGAAGATTTATCTCCATGCAGTTGTTAGCAACAGGAAAAAATATAACTTATTGTTTAGTATTGATGCATGTTATAGATCTAGGCGAGGTGAACAAAGTTTTTAATCATGTATAGTAATGGGCATTAATTCATATATTACGTCCATTAATAGGCATAGATATATACATCATGTCAGATAATGGGCATTAATATATAAATCATGTACAGAAATGGGCATTAATCTATAAATCACGTCAATTAATGGGCATGAATATATAAATTAAGTCAAGTAATGGGCATTAATACATAAATTATATAAAGTAGTGGACATTAATGTATAAGCCATGCACAGTAATGGGCATTAATATATAAATTATGTAAAGTAATGGCCATTAATATATAAATCATATAGTTAATGGGCATTAATTTATGTGTTTTACTAAATAACAACCATCAAATTATAAACAGTTAATATAATGGTCATGAAATTGACTTTGATTTCATTTAATTGTCATTAATTTGATATGTGTGTCTGTTTTAATGGCCATTCCTTTTTTTGCTACAAGAAATAATGCCCATTATTATTTTAATGCCCATAAATCTAATGAAAAGAGAAATTATTCAGTCAATTTAATGATTAATTAATGGTATTTTCATTATTTCATACCATTAATTTTTATTTTAATGGCATATTTTAGAAAACCATTAATTAGTTTCTGACAAAAAATAATGGGTAGTTTTAATGGATTTATGACATTTAATGGCATATTAATGGTATTTTAATGGATATTACATGGAATTTTAATGGTTTCTTCTGCAGTAGTGATATTTGCTGTAAATTTAACATCAATTTACGTTTTAGTGTTGTTATAATTATTTTACACAGACACTTATATTATTCCTATTTTTATTTAATTGAATCAGCCTTCTGTTGGCAGATCCGACACTCAAATCAAACAAGGTTGTTTAAGTTGCTATTTTCAGACAACTGTATTATTTTCAAAAATAATGCACATCCAAAAATACAAGTCTTGAGTCTAAATTTCCCTCGCCTTTCAGGCTCGGAAAATTTTACCGCCCCGCGACTTGTATTTTTGGCAAATACCTCTCCTTATCATGATATATCTGTTCATAATTGTTGTAGCCGTAGAATTGAAAATATTGCTGCAACGACAAAAAATATATAAGTTACATTTGAAATAAAAACTGATTCAAAAATGGGTCAAAGACTCCAATGGCTGGGTAGCGTTTAGTTACTTCGAGTTGTAAAGTGTTGTTTGATTTGTTCCTAATATGGTGGACCTTTAAAATAAATTGGTTTGTGTATGCTACATGGAACATGCTTCTGAATTTTAATGATCTAGGTAGAAACGTGTAAGAGGACTTGACTTCACAATTATGGTACCCTCTGTTGAAAATGTCAATAAAAAGTTCAGATGTCCGGAAAAAACACTGAAAATGCACATCTCATAAATACATTGAAACATTCTGTGAAATTACAAAGATCTTGGTAAAAATAGTATAGAAAGAGTAGATTTGACTAAATAGGCACCTTCGTTGAAAATGTCGATAAAAATGACTATGTTCCAAAGTTTAAAAAAAAGAAAAGAAAAAAAACAGGGGAAAAATCCGGAATAATTCTATAAAGTCAGGTTTACATCTGCAATATATGTAAAAAAACATTCTGTGAAGTTTCAAGAACCAGGTCGAAAACTATGAGTAGTTGATCTCAAAAATAGGTACCATTCCCCCCCCACCGCCCGCCCGTCAGACATTTTCCATACTTTAACCTGGATTGGCACTCCATGCAACCCGGCCAAAAACCGGACTTTGACAAAAAAGGTCCGGTTATGGCAAAAGGACAACGGATGACTTTGTGAAAATTGATTGCACTTGGTATGGCGAAAATAAACATTTTGTGAAGTATTAATGCATTTAAACTAGAAATTACCGTCAGATTTAGCCACAAAAAATTACGATGTAATTGAAGATTATATAAGTGATGAAATAAGTATATTTAGTCTAGCTGAATAGTAATATACTGTAAAGGCGACAACCTTTATATCGGTCATATATACCAATATTCAACACTCTCTTACATCGGATGAAATAATAAAGATTGCATTACTGCCTACTGAAGCAACATAAACGTTTGAATAAGTTTTTAAGTTTGCACAACGCGGATAAAAGAGGGAAGATGTCTGTTTTCCCATTTTTTCACTTTTTCCACTGTAGCATGTTACTCCTTTGATTTTACAATTTGTGAGGTAAGGTTTGTCATTAAATTCTGCTATACTCAAGTCCAACTATAGTTGAATCATTCATAGCTGAATCATAAGAACACCTTTGCCAATTTCACCTTAAAACAAATATCCCTCCTTGTGTACTAGCTGTGGCAAGGCCTCGCAGTCTCGACTAATTCTGATACCTTTCTGATGTCTAGATCAATGATCTGAATACTTCTCATTGCTGTTCTAGCAACAGGATTATTAATATAATATAATGTTTGTGAAACCACGTGGTTTTTCTGAAATATCAACTGTATCCATATTATGTACATGTATTGTTCCACTTTTGTTAATTAATATTAATAGTTTGTTGTCATAATCAGAAAAAAATATTTTTGCTGCTTAAGGAAATAATTGGTATTTTTACATCCAAATAATTTATTTATGTGGGTGTGTTGAATTTGGATTTTAAACTAGCGTTGATATTATTTATTCCTTTTGTATGTGGTTTTCTAAAAGATGAATGTATCTGTACTTGCTTATCTTAATCGTTATTTAGATCGACTGACTTGGGGATATGTTGTGTCCATATGGTCCCGAAACTTCTATGGATGATATTTTATTATCGAGAGCAAGATTCAAGCTAATCTTTTGTAAGCTGTCATCTTCTTCTAATGATTCGACAGTTGGTTCACAGTAACTTCGGTATTTTGTTATTTTTATCACTAGATCGATGCCTCTGCTGGTGGACTGTTAGTCCCCGAGGGTATTTACCAGTCCAGTAGTTAGTACTTCGGTACTTCGGTGCTGACACGAAAACTGATTCTAATTTGAACCTTACAATATCTAATTTTTGTAATATTGGTTGAAAACTAAGGAGTATCTCCCTCGTGCAAAGCTCTGTCCTTAGCTATTTTGGCTTTCTATTTAGATCATATTTGGTAATTTGTTCTCTATCAGTTTTTAAACATCTTTGACGTTATGGTCTTCCAAACGTTTAGATTTTATCTGCACTGAAGAGACAGAAGTTGTAGAAATCCGCATATGCAGAATCAAAATTCACAGTAACTTCGATATTCTGTTACTTGTTACCACTGGGTCGATGCCTCTGCTGGTGGACTGTTAGTCCCCGAGGGTATTCACCAGCCCAGTAGTCAGTACTTCGGTGCTGACCCGAAAACCGATTCTAATTTGAACCTTACAATATCTTATTGTTGTAAATATTGGTTGAAAACTAAGGAGTATCTCCCTCGTGCAAAGCTCTGTCCTTAACTGATTTTGGCTTTCTATTTAGATCATGTTTGGTAATTTGTTCTCTATCAGTTTTTAAACATCTTTGAGTTTATGGTCTTCCAAACGTTTAGATTTTATCTGCACTGAAGAGACATAAGTTGTCGAAATGCGCATATTCAGAATCAAAATTCACAGTGACTTCGGTATTTTTTTATTTTAACATTTCATCTTGAAGACTTCTATCCAATGACAAAGTCTTTTCAAATACATGGAAAACAAGTTTTCATTGTATTTCAAAAGTTAGTTCAGAAAAATACAATAAGCTAACCAAGTCCTTTAATTTTAGTTTCCGATATACAGATGATGGTCCTTTAATGAACAATCTTTAACTTAGGATTACCTTCATCTAATATACCGTTAGTGAGTGCATCGATACACCATTGTTAGTATCATTCCTGTACTTATAACTATGGTACTATGCAATTTGTCCGATATTTGCATCTGTTCGATTTTGCTTTTTGTCTGACAATTTTGCTGTTTGTTCGAAACTTCCTTATGTAAATTATATGTAGTCTTATTTACCTTTTTTTTTTTCTTTTTGCTCTCTTTAAGTCATCAACGCTGGTCTCTCCAAAATAAAAATATATAAAAAAAACAGACGCACTGAACTTAAATTAATTTGTAATCGTTTGTTCTTGTAATTAAACATATATGCTTTATGTCATAATGATTGTATTTTGCAAATGCAAATTCTGTATTATCTGTACTATTTATCACTGGAGTCCTGCGATCTTTGAAGAAACAACACTTTGTCAGTACCTCATAAATATCATTCGTATGAAGTTTACTCCATTAATCCAATCAATATTTTGGTATCCACTTCCCATATAGGTTTCAATGTTAAAATATTAAGTTCCCCGCTGGCAGACATCTTGGATTAGGTGTGGACATGCAGGGCACATTTTAAAAGGGGCAATCCAAGGACTATTGTAGCCAAATCATAGAATGTTTTTCCTCAGTATCCAATATTGAACTATATATCCCGCTGTAACAAATTTTGAATTGATACGAACTTTCGGATTACTTTTTGAAAAGGGTTAAACTAAGGACAACTGTCAACAAGTGTGGTTCAAACTGGCAAAGTAGGTCAGTTGGAGATATTTACATGTGCTTTTCCATAGGGTCCAATGTTGACTATGTTCTTTACTTGTGTCGATCTTAAATAAGCCGCGGACTTGTCAGATATACTATTTTAGGGAGATCACTTAATTACTGTTGTGACCTCATATAGTTTCAAATTGGCATATTACTTTCAATAGCACCTCCAGTGGATAGATGATAAAGATTTTACATTCATATATGTGAAGGTACCCAAATTAAACACTTTCGTGTCCCCTATTCTTAGATGGTTTTTACAAAAAACTCAAAATTAATACCTCAACTTACGCTTGTGTGTCAAGAATACTAAAATTGATACGTGATTCTTCCATAATAACCAAAATTATGATGTCCAAAGACGCCGACGTTGACTATATCCTGAACTATGCATTATCATCAATAATAATATGAAGCGAGGTAACAATCAAAGATCAGAGATGTTGAAATATAATACCTACAAACCAATTTTTAAGACAAAAAGAGCAAAAACTCCAAGAACTAATGGACCGAGCATTCTGACATCTTAATATGCATGACTAAACATTGTAATAAATCCTGTTAAGTATTGATGCACTCTGAACAAAGATGTAAGAAAAAAGGTTGTCAACATATTTTGTGATATATTGACAGATAGGTAAGACAACAACACGCCTCGCCTTTGAAAAGAGAGGAAGACGTACCGATAATTATCTTTGAAGACTTTATGATAAAGAACAATAATAAAAAGCGATATTCACCTACTTGGTTTTCCAATTACAATGAAAAGATAAGGGGTAATTGTACATTACATAATGTCTTTACAAATACATGGTAAAACCAAGCAATGGAAAACCGTTTTTATTTTTGCTATACATCGTGAAGCTTTCAATGACTTCAACTCATGCCGCTTGTAGCTGACCTTTTCCTTTATTCGTACGAAGCCAAGTTTTTACAAGGGCTTACACAAAGAAAACAAAAACATTTAGCCCAGTCCTTTAATTTCAGCTTCCGCTTCATAGACGGTGTACTTTCTCTTAATAATCCCAAGTTTAAGGAGTATTTACATCAGTTCTATCCCAATAAGCTTGAAATTAAAGAAACAACTGATACACCTACTTCAGCTTTGTATCTAGATATTTTATTGTATATTGACGAAAATGGACGTTTGAAATTTATGCTATATGACAAGCGCGGTGATTTAAACTTCCCTTTCGTAGCAGCAATATACCTACCTCTCCAGCCTATGATGTATACATTTCACAGATGATTCGTTACTGTCGAGCGTGAAGTTTGTACAGTGATTTATTTAATAGAGCAAAAAACACTGTCCCAAAAGCTGCTTAGTCAGGAATTTGTTCAACCTATGTTTATTTCATCCCTCAAGAAATTCTATGGCCGTCACCATAACATTATTGAAAAATATGACGTGTCAGATCCCGAATGAAAGTGGACATTTTCAGCTAGATTCACGTCTCCACAGATTTGACTACCGATTTTGACATTTTCCTGGATTGATTCACTCACAGTGTGACGGGTGCTGTTAACAGAGCAGGACATGTTTACCCATCCGGAGCACCTGATGTCATTCTCAGTTTCAGTGGAGTTCACACTGTGAGTGCCTCTGTTTTCAATGTTGTGATTTCTATTTCGTGCCTTGTATCTGTCTAACGTCATTGTTTCTATGTCTTACGTCCTTTTTTCCTGTGTTATCGTTTTTGCCATGTCTTTGGACTTCGATTTTTGTAAATTTTACTCCTTTGTTCCTTCGGTATTCTACTGCCGTTAGTAGTATATAGCGGCACTTCAGACCACTTTTTTATAGTGCATTCTTTGTTAAATATTTTAGGGCTGCTTCGTTTTTTCCCTCCCGATTCCGGGTCCGGAAATCGTTTCCGTTCCGGAACCGAGAAGTGTCTGCCATATTTAGTATGTCGCTGACCTTTGGTTTCTCAACATCTATGTCTTACCTTAAGCTTTGGTCTCACTTGTCTATTGCCATTGGTCATGCCCTGTCATTGGTAAATATTGGTCTCGCCCTACCTCAATTCAAGATTCTTTTATTAGTCTCGTCCTATCTCCATTCAAGGTTCTTTTATTAGTCTCGTCCTACCGAATTCAGGATTCGATTCTTTTATTAGTCTCGCCCTACTTCAATTCAAAGTCCTTTTTTGGTCTTATCTTTGATTTCATGCTAACCCTAACCTTTCACCTTACACTTATCCTCTTTTTTTTATGTAATGTTGTATATGTTCATGGCCTACCCTAACCCCTAACCTTAACTTTTATTTTGACCCTGGTCATTGTGTGCTATATGTCATGTTCTCTAAACCATACTTTAGCCCTAGATATTTTGCATTATATATTATTTATGTTGTATTCTATTAACATTCGTTTCCTGATTTTGTTGTCATTTGTTCATGACTAACTA
>MJUU01019911.1:1472-28217 GCA_002080025.1 Modiolus philippinarum
AATAAGGTCTTTCCACTGTAGTGGGAAAGACCTTAATAATAAGAACGGAGCAAAAACAATAAGTCTCCACAAACTTCGTTTGGGAGACTTAATAAGAATAATAAGAATTGAGCAAAAACAATAAGTCTCCACAAACTTCGTTTGGGAGACTTAATTAAGGGCCAACATATCCCTGGAAAGTTTAATCAAATAGCTGACTCATTGTCTCGTGGTGATTTTCAGCGTTTCAGAAGCCTCTGTCCAGTGGCAGAGCCCCAGAGAACAGAGATCCCAGCCCATCTTTGGACAGTTTGACAACAGAGATAAACTCGCTGCTTGGTAACTCAATGGCAGAGAAAACCTGGAAAACTAACAAGACAGCATACGAATCGTTTAACAGTTTTCGTAATATTTACAACCTACCACCCATTTGGCCCGCCCCACTTTATGACATACTATATTTCATTGCGCACCTATCGTCGTCAAATTTATCATCTAGCTCTATTTCGACCTACTTATCAGGACTCAGTAATCACCACAAATTTCATTCCCTAACAGACAATACCAAATCGTTCCTGGTATGCAAAATGCTTGAGGGTATTAAACGTCGAAGATGCCCTACAAAAGATATTCGCCTTCCTATTTCTTTAAACCTTCTTAAAAGATTAATTCATGCACTCCCCTCTATTTGTACTTCTACGTATGAATCTGCTATGTTCTCCTCGGCCGTCAGCCTCTGTTTTTTCGCTATGCTACGAGTAGGCGAAATTACTTCCGACAGTAAACACCAAAACGGAAGTCATGTCATCCAAATTACGGACATTTCTTTTTCAAAATCTGAAACAAAAGGAACCGACGAACTTTCGATCCATATTCGCAATTCAAAATCAGATCAACAAGCAAAAGGGGTGACTTTGACAATATGTCGACAGAATGACGAATCAATATGCCCAATCATTTTGTTAAAGAAATATCTTGCATTTAAAACTCCAAGTGATGCACCCAACATTTATACACATTTTAATGGTTCTTATCTGACCTGCTACCAATTTTCTGGATTATTAGAAAAAGCTTTATCATTCTGCGAAGTGAAGGGGCATTTTCGGTCCCATTCATTTCGAATTGGAGGCGCAACAGAGGCTAGAAGGTTAGGCGTAAGTGACGATACGATAAAACGTTGGGGTCGTTGGAAATCCGATTCTTACCTGAGATATATACGCCTTAGTACAGTACCCATATAACCAATATAAATAAATTGATCATTTAATTACCTGGTTTTATTAATTCGTTTTCTTTCTTTTTCTTATTATTTCCTAGGTTTTAAGAACATTTGGATTGTAGGCTCATCTATTGTACACTGGGCCAGCAAGCGAGCAATCAATCGGTTAGGGGGACCTAACCTCGGGTTATTAGGTTATTATATAAACTGGCACGGCAAAAGAGGCATGAGGTGGTGTGATTTCCGATCAACGGTTAATAACCTTATAAGTAAACATTCTCCGCCAGGAATTATCATTATCCAACTTGGATCAAATGATCTGTGCACAAAACCAGGATTGGAAATTTTTTCCGACATTGAATATGACATTCTCCGCCTCCGAGCTTTGGCACCTGGAATCAAACTTATTTGGCCCGATATCCTTATGAGAAGATATTAGCATAATGCTAACAATGGGAAAAGCTCAGAAAAGGCCCGAAAGCGGGTGAATCTTTTGGTTAAAAATTTGTTATTCAGCTTCAACGGCTCTGTTATTAGGTACCAAAATATACGTGCTACTGAGAAGAATCTATACATATATGATGGTACACACTTATCAAATCTTGGTACTTCATATACTCAAACAAATCAGGTGTATTTCCGTCAGAGTGACTTAATAAACGTACCAGTTTTCGGACAAAATATTAAATTTGTTAAAAAATTTTATTTTTCTAATTACAAGCCTCATGCCCGTCTTTTCCTGCCTTTATTTTGTAGTATAATTTTAAAGTGCATATGGGTTTGCGTGGCGGTGAGTGGATTCTCCACTCATTTGGCGGGATATGGCAAGATGAAGGCGGGTCATGTCGGACCAATATTGTACGTTCGCTTATATTTCGGTGTTTATCTCCTGTGGTTTCACAGGGATCCGGATACCTACAAAATGTAATTACAATCTACCCTAGGTAGCCCGGTGCCTTCTTTGAAAAAATGAACATCCAGAGAGGCGAGTTCCTGAATCGGTACCGATTCGGAACAGGGGTTGGACATCTCTGAATAAACCAGAGAGTTCGGATTTTGGAATATTTGCGGCGTATGGGGTTCGTGGTCCCGTTGATCTCTCTAAGTTCCGTAGAGGATTGTAGCTTTCGTTGCAATACCAGCGAAGCCCAGGTTTGCCAAAGAACTCTTAGTATTATCGGTGGTGGTCTGGAATCTTCTTCTTGCCATATCGTGTCCACGCAAATTTTACTGTGGCCAAATTCTGCCATTTATATTGGTTGTTAGTTATATTGTTATTTACTAGTGGAATTTGCAAACAAATACCAAATGCAATAAACAAGCAAGAAACGAATATTTGATTAATGAACATTTTATTGCAAGGGAGGTAATTTAAATCATAGATTCAGCAATTTTATCGATTTTACACATTTTATTCTTAATTAAGAAAAAATGGAACGGTAGAATTTTCTAAAATTCTAAAATATCTTACATAAACTAGTTTTCTTTCTATTCTCAGTTTTTGGTGAAAATTAAACGACTGGATTTTTTATATGAAGTGAGGGGGTGACGGGGAGGGGGGTCTACCGCCCAATTCCCAGATTTTTTCGCCCTTTTAATCCTATTCCCACTTTTTTGGCCCCTTTTTCCAAATCTCAATTTTTTGCTATTCCAATTTCCCACATTTTTACATTTTAAAACACCAATAACACCAACAATTTAATTTGCCCACATGTTTTATAAAGTTGAAGTTCTTCCATCATAGGAAATTACCTTACAAAAGGACCTAAATTCCGTGCACATCAATACATCAACTGGGAAAAATTTTTAAACATCTTATGGATGCTGTCGATTTTCTTATTGATTGAATAAAGGTTGTGGGGTCTATGATCCAAAGACGAATCAAGGGTCAATGAGAACTAAATCAACACCAATTTTCAAAACTGTTGCCAGATATTGCCCTCCTTTCACGACGAATATCCCGTTGTTCCTGCGATAAGGCCTCATAATAACATCATGCAGAAATTATGAAATTATCATATAATGAGGCCTTACAGTATGCTTGTATGGTATGTTTTTTTTTGTAAAAGACCTTCCATATATTATTCCCGTAAAGTTTGGTTGAGTTTGCTTCTGTGGTTTTCGGAGGAGATGATCAAAGCTTGTTTTCCAATCCCCTTTATGTAATTTCATTTAATTGTGTTACTTTGTATGACTTATTCTAATGAAAAAATATTGTTTACACTAAAATATGATTTTCCGTAATAATCTAGTGATAAGCTATTTATTACGCTGGTCATATCAAAACTAATAAATATACTTCTTAACGGACCTTCCATATACCGTATAAGTGGTTATTTTCGCGGGTACTTAATTTTCGCTTTATTCTCGAGTATTTTGAAGTCGCGAAAATTGCAAACCGCGAAATATAATGTATACGAGACTTTATACAGTAAATGACAAGGAATCGCGAATATTTAATTCCGTAAAAATAAAATCAAACGATTTTAGAGGAAATCGCAAAATTTGCGACCCGCGAAAATTACAACTTATACGGTATTATTCCAGTACAGTTTGATCAAATTTGATGTTATACTTTCAGAGCAGATTAATGAAAACAAGAGGCTCACAAGAGCTTGTATCGCTCAACTGGACCCTGGCTAACACAGATAATCTTTGTTAAAGGATCTAAATTTAACTATGGTTACACTTTGCCTAGGGTGTTCTCAGAGGACAAGACCCTTTAACGTGTTTCAGTTGGGTCCAGCTTTGATTCCCTCTGCTGCAGAGGATCATCAAAACTTTTGTGGCCTAGTTTGGTTCCAATTGGCTAAGCAGTTGCAGGGAAGATCTTTGAATGTTTTTTCATATATAGGATACAATGTTAAACTATGTTTACTGCTGGTATCTATCATGGATATAGCACAGACATACATGTAAAAACACATTTTTTGCATAGGACCACCTACAGATTATTGTGGCCAAGTTTGGTTCCAATTGGCTCAGCAGTTTCAGAGGAGCTAGGATATCTTGGAATGTGTTTTCTCTAAGGTCAAATGTTAAAACTACTAATATGTTCTTCGATGGAGGGCAGTCTGGATACAGCGCGGACGTTAAAAACAACTTTTTTGTAAGGGACCACCAAAGCACTATTATGGCCAAGTTTGGTTCCCATTGCCTCAGCAATTTCAGAGGAGTAGATCTTTAAATGTATTTTCGCATAGGGTCCAATGTAAAAATTATGTTACCCGCTGGTGACCATCTAGGATGAAGCGAGGACCTAAAAAACAACATTTTGCAGGGGACCATCTAAAGACTATTGTGGCAAAGTTTGATATCAATTGGTCCAAAATTTCAGAGACGAAGATCTTTGAATGAAAAGTTTAGACGGACGACAGACAAAAAGTGATTGCATAAACTCACCCTGGCTATAGCGAGATGAGCTTGAGGTGTTATCCAACCGGGTCCAATGTTAAACAAAGCTATGCACTGGCGGCCATATTTTAAACGGGTCAGAATGACGTAGATGAATACTTTTTGTAACGGAGTTTCCGTACATCTTTCCTGTCATGTTTGGTCAAATTTATGTCAGTAATATGATAAAACGTTATGTATGCACAACTATACACGTGATGCTTGCTACATCATTACTGCTGAGTAGTATCAAAGGAGTTGTGCTGAAACGCTTGGTGATGAATAGACAGACAGAAAGTTGGGTATATCAACGGTCATTGCTACTTTGTCCAAGAGCTAAAAAAGAATCAATTCAAGATTAACATGAAGATACCATGAAGTTGAGACATATTAACATGACTATTTAGGTTAATGTCACTGCTCACTCAGGTCAATGATGGTGAATGAAATATGACCAAGCAAAATAAACTCTTTAATATTAAGGAAATTTTCCACCGCTGCCAGCTACCAGGTGATTCGGAAAGATTTATCATGTTTGCAATAGACTCATTTTCATTGTACTTCATTGTCATCATTGCTGTGTTTGTCAAGCGACTCTCTACTCATTTCTTCATAGTTCTTTCTGTGAGAATAATTTCATTTCCTTCAGTTAAATCTCTGTATCAGCCAATTAATGTCTGGAAAACCTTAACAGAAACTAGAAGATTTTACAACCCAAATTATTAGAACCCAAAGGAACAACAAAAAAGTTGATTTTGGGATAAAAGACCTTTTAAAAGCAACCACTTTTGATTTTTCAATCATTATTAATTTTCTAAAGTAGTCAATTTTCCCATTTCCCACATTTTTGTGATTTCCCACTTCCCTAATTTTTTCATCATTTTTCCCATTTCCCTTCATTTTTTACCATTTTTTCCCATTTCCCAACCCGTATCACCCCCCTAAAAGATAATGTCAGGATTAAAGAAATATAGTAAAATACAAGTGAACGATAGTAGAATAGTATTAAATTGTTCAGGTTGAATAATTTTTCGTTTAAGATACTTATAAAATTTCAATTTACTGTTTTATTCAAAGATTGATTACTGATATTGCAAGAAATAACACAGAAGACAAGCTACAAACTTTTCCAGATGAGTTAATCCCACATAAGATTCCACATTACTAAAATCATCAAACTCATGTAAATTTTGTTTTGTTGCACAAGAAACCAGTATTCATGAATAAACTGCAGATTTGTGTGGGGTACACTCTTCAGTGAACACGGAAATTCGGACCAACTTGGCTAATGTAGACTGGACAGGTACGAGTATGTTCATGCTTTTCATTTCATTAGATAGCACGTAGGTATGTAAAATACCTTTTAAAATTGTAACAATCATATTTTTTTTTGCGGGGGGGGGAGGCAAAATGTTCAACATAAGCACTTAGCTGAGCTGTTTTTCCTGTGACTTTAATTATTTCACTTTAAAAAGCAATTTCAAATATCATCAGCCTTTAAATAATGTTACCTCTCAGTGATCTCCAAATCTGATATTCATTATTTTTCATTTATTCTGATCACTTTTCAAACTACATTTGATGGTTAGTAAAAATGCATAAAAATCCACTAGAAATTAGTAATTACATGTAGTTATTAGGCTATTTCAGGGATTAAATGTATTTACTAAGTGGACCAAGAATTACATTTAATTCCTAAATTTCAGTAATGGCATGTAATCACTAATTACACTTAATATTTACTATAACAAGTAAATATTAACAAATATATTATGTTTGTCGATGTAAAAGACATAGAAAGAGATATTTGATAACAATTTACCTTTTAAAAATGTATATACCTGCTCATTAAAATTATTGCAGTTGGAGTTAACATATGTGTTATGGTCTCATGTTCATTTTCTCCATATCCTTTCGTAAAATACCTGCGCTTAATTTCACATCAACTTGCAATCAATAAGCAGAACATTTGATTGGATTAAAGCAACCAATGATCGTAACAGTTACAAACGGTAACAACTAGGCGGACAGACAGAATGAACATATATGCATGAAAAACGTCTTTTGTGAAAATTCAAAAGATATATAATCAATAACAGACCAGATTTGTTCACATTACAGAAAAAAAGAAAGAAATGATTATATTCCTCTGTCATTTCTATGGTATTGGCGAATTAGAAATTATATATGAAAAAAGCCAGTGGCGTAGCTAGACCTCGAATGATGTTGAAGCCCAAATATGACAGGGGATCTCGGGGGCCGCATAAACAGGAAGCTCCTGTGTTTTAGGTGTTTTGGGAAGTGGAATTAGTACGACAAATTTCCTACTTAAAATTATTTGAAATTTTGTATCAATTTAATTAATAGCGATAATTATATAGAACTGACAGACCAAGATGAAATGCATACCATATAATACCAGCACAAAGTAAATACACACTGTACCTTTGTCGGGAGCTGCTAATTTTCATTGATGGGTTCTGAAAGTAAATATTTTTATCAGAAAATAGGAAGCGAGATCCGAAGACAGTGGAGAGGGTGACAAACAATTAAAGAAAACAGAGTTGATACTGTGAAAAACTGTAGGAAACCACGCGAGGGAAGCCTTTTTCATTCTAATAAAATAATACAGTATAAGATAACATAACACCTACTTCAGCTTCGTACTTAGATCTTTTGATATACATGTACGAAGATGGACGTTTGAAGTCTAAGCTATATGACAAACGTGATGACTTTAACTTCCCAATTGTGAACTTTCCCTTTCTGAGCAGCAATATACCTAACTCTCCACCATATGGAGTGTACATTTCACAGTTGATTCGATACTGTCGGACATGTAGTGTATACAGTGATTTTTTTAATAGAGCCAAAACACTGTCCCAAAAGCTGCTTAGTCAGGGATTTGTTCAGCCTTTGTAACTTTCATCCCTTCAAAAATTCTATGGCCGTCATCATGACATCATTGACAGATATGACGTGTCTGTGTCCCATATGAAAACGGACATTTACAGCTAGATTTCACGTCTTCACGGATTTGACATCCCTGGTTTTGACTCTACCCTGGATTGACTCACTGATAGTGTGACGGGTGCCAGTAGTGGAGCAGGACATGCTCACCCTTCCGGAGCACCTGATGTCACTCCCGGTTTTCATGGAGTTCACACTATGAGTGCCTTAGTTCTTAATGTCGTCATTTTTATTTCCGTCCAATGTGGCTGTCTCACGTCTTTCGTGTTTTTGTTTTTCTCTGTTTCCGTTTTTTCCATGTCTTTGGACTTCGATTTTTGTAATCATCACTTCCTTTGTTCCTTCGGTATTCTACTGCCGTTGTTTGCTAACCAATTGTTGTGAAATATTAATATGATGTAATTCGGCGGAGTCTGTACTAAGTGATAACTCAACTTTTTATTCGGCATGCGCTATACACCCGGTGAGGGGGTGGACAGGGGTTACACCTCTCTCCTTTCTCCCGTCCCTTCCTCCTTTCTCCCGCCCCTGTCTCCATTCCCCGCCCCCTGTCTCCTTTCTCCCGCCCCTTTGTCTTGTCTCCTGTGTTTAATAACTAATGAGACATTAAAACCTACGATTAAGAGTTCATTTTACTGTAAATCGAGCGAATGTCTTGATTTTTTTATATCATTTTGAAATCACTTTATTACACTGTTAAAATGTGTCTAAGTGGAAGACATATTTGAGGCATTTTCTGCCCTAGACATGTTTAATCCCCAAACGCTATTCCTTTTGACATGTCACTACATAAAACATGTCTAGAAATAAGACGCCTTAAGTATAGGCATGTCTCAGTTTTAAACATTTAACGATTAACCCTTTCCCATTCAGAGTAATTTAAGACATGTATAGCCAGAAGACACCAAATAACCAAAGCGAGGCTCGCGCGATCAATAGCGTGGGTATAAATTTTCACCATTGTTTGTATGACTGAAGTAAATGCAGCTGAAGATTTCGTTCAAGGTAAGATATATAATGTAACAACGTGTCTTTGACGTATTTTCTGTAGCTCCTTGTATGTCATACAAATATTATGTCATCCAGCCAAAGGATATGAGACAATCTGGGCACCCAGTCTGTGCAACGTGGGAGAGATTGCCATTTTTTTGCATTTACGCATCAATAAATTATTCATAAGGGCAAACCTCTTACAGAATACATTGGCAAACGAATACCGAAGCAAGAAAAGGAAAGGGGAAATTCTAAAATCATAAATCCGTTATCACGGCAATTCACAGCAACACAGATTGAGACAGTATGACAAAGACAAAACAAATAAGCAAAAATGAACAAGAACGCCACAAAACTAAAGCACTAGCAGTGTGAACCCCTATGAAAACTGAGGTATCATCAGGTGCTCCGGAAGGGTAAGCATGATCTGCTCCACGCGTGGCACCCGTCACACTGCCAGTGAAAAGTCCGGTTTTGTCAAAGTCGGTGTTAGTCAGTCCGGTAACAAACTTCCGGTAGAATTAGGAGAACAAAACACAGAATAGGGGTTTGAGTATTATGCTTAAAAGAACAGTAATATTAATATAAGATTAAAACAACGTCGTGGTGCAGCCCCTTTTTTTGCGTCCTTCTGATTTTGTTCTGTAATATCAATGTTGATTGTCATGTACTTCTGGATAATCAGATATACATATTTTTGTGCAATAGTTCATAACCAGTCCGAAAAGTAAAGCTGGTTTTAAAAGTGTGTTTGTGAGGGGTGGGGGCAGTTTAATTACGTGATTCCGAAAGAATTGTCACATCGCTTGTTTTTTTAGCAATAAAAACAAAAGAGCCAAATAAATGGAAAGCTAATTTGATTCAATTAAATGTTTCATTCAACCAGTTAGGTGAAATACCAGTACATACTGTAAGATGTTTAATAATGAATGTCCATGTGTATTTTTCAGGCAACAGACCTCCTGCTAAATGCCAAAGAAAAATGATGCACCTAGGATTCTTATTGTGTATGAAGACTTTGACTTAGTTTCGACACATGACAATGACTCTGCTATCATACATGGGTCGTTTCCTATCCAAAACAATATCAGATCAGATTGGGATTCCTTGAGCACAACATCAAAAGGACAGCAAAACAGCTGACGATGTTCTGTAATTACCTGAATGTGTGGAAAGTTTTATGAAACATTTCTTTTCTGGGAGAAATGGCAAGGAAGACATTCAGACTTTTAGTGTGACACTTCTTGCAAACATGTGGTTACTGTCTTTCATACGGTAAAAACTTGCAAAAACTGTTTTTAATTACAATTATAATGCACATTTGACACTGGAAACATATATTAATTCTGCATCATTCAAGAATCTGTAAATTTGTGTACAATAAAATCTTTTACATCAAACTGTTTTAGATTTAGTATTTCTGTCTCCATTTATGCTACATCACTACATACTACATTAAGACACAAGTAAAAGTTAGTACATGACATACTGAAGCCATTTTCACAAAAAAATTTACGATAAAATTGATCGTAAGTCTTTAACCTATCATATTGACTTACGATTAAAATTTGTCGTAAGATTTTTTGTGAAAAGGGCTGCAGAACGTTATGCTGTATGTCTGTTAATGGGATGTGTAATTTTAATTAAGCAAAACAGAGACATTAAGAAATAACTAAATACCGAAGTTACTGTGAAATTTGATTCTGCATATGCGCATTTCGACAATTTATGTCTCTTCAGTGCAGATAAAATCTAAACGTTTGGAAGACCATAATGTCAAAGAAATGATTTCTTTTTGATTATTTTTACTGGAAGATTGAATGCTAACTCGCACTTCCTTTCTATTTCATTCTTACATGATTCTTAGTCTCAAACTTAAGTAGTGCACAATATTCACACTATACTCTTTTTCAGAAAATAAATTAACAGTAACTTTGGTATTCTTAAGTACCTTTAATAAGCTTTGCTGTATATGACATATCAGTTTACATTTTTTTCACAATTTTTTAATCGCAAACTAGTGTCAATATCAGCTGTATCTGGGATGTTCTAATACATTGGTATATGATCAGAATGCAACTACATTAGGATTTATATCTTCATTTTTAGGATGCGACTAGTTGCTGCAAGTATGGAAAAAGACAACAAAAATGTATGATACTTTTGGGTAATGAGAAATCTACTGGGAAACGTCTTTGGATTGGACAAAAATATTAGGAATTTCAAATTCCTAATTGTTTAATCCAAAATATTTTCCAAGTCTATTTCTCACTGCCAAAAAAAGCCATGCATTTTTATTGTTTTTTTTCATTCTTTTTTTTTTATCAAGAGATGCAAGACATGTCTTGATTCAAGACACTTAAAAATAGAAATGCTTAATATCTAAGCACCAACTGAAAAGACATGTCTAGAGTTAAGACGTTTTATATGGAGACGTGTCTAAAAAGTGATAAATGAATAGTGTATAGAAAAATGTCTAGGGCCTTGACACATATTTTACAGTGTATCCCCGCACTATCGAATGAAAGTTCGGGATATTGTCGTTGCCGTCGTCCATCCGTCCGTCACAAATCCCTGCGACGCGAACTCCTCATACATTTTTGGATTTAGGGTTTTAATTTTTGCATATATGCTGCAGATGCGCAATAAGCTTTCGGATTTTTTATATTGGTCTTGGTGCATACAAGAGGCCCAACTTGGTGCATACAAGAGGCCCAACTTGGTGCATATAAGAGGCCCAAAGATGCCCATTTTGACACATGTGGCATGCGACGCGAACTCCTACATTTTTGGATTTAGGGTTTTAATTTTGTTGTAGAATTGTTGCATATGGTCTGTAGATGCGCAATAGGCTTTCGGATATTTATATTTATCTTGATGCAAACAAGAGACCCCAAGATGTCGATTTGACCAAGACAGCAAAATGTGGATTGTGACACATATGGCATCCGACGCAAACTCCTCCTACATTTTTGGATTTGTGGATTTAATTTTGTTGTAGAATTGTTGCGTGTAGTCTGTAGATGCGCAATAAGTTTTTGGAATTTGATTCCGGTTCCAACTTTGGTAAATTTCCTGAAAAAGGCAAAGACAGATATTTTTGGGCATTTTGGCAAGTATTTGGAAAAAGTCAAAATTCTGAAAACTTAGAATTCAAAAATGTGATTTCAATTTTGGTAAATATCTTGAAAGTCTCAAAGACCACTTACTTTTTGGAATTTTACCTACCAATCTTACTTTTAGCATTTGTTTTGATAAGGTCAATCATTTTCACAAATTGGATTCCAAAAATATTTGATTCCAATTTTGGTTAATTTCCTGAAAGTCTCAAAGACCACTTTTGGAATTTACCTAGTATCCATACTGTTAGGATTTGTTTCTATTAGGGCAATCATTTTCACTAATTGGATTTCCAAAATAATTGATTCCAAATTTGGTAAATTTCCTGAAAGTGTCAAAAACCACTTATTTTTTGGAATTCTACCTAGCAACCATACTGTTAGGATTTGTTTCTATTAGGGCAATGATTTTCACCAATTGGATTTCCAAAATAATTGATTCCAAGTTCAGTAAAATTCTTGAAAATCTCAAAGACTACTTATTTTTTGGAATTCTGCTTTACAGCCATGTATTATTGAATCCCTTTTAGTAAAAAAGTGACTATCAACAATTTAATTTCAAAATGTTAAGAAAAATTATGCCCAGTGTCTATAACTGTTTTCTATGTAAAACAGTTAGTGCGGGGATCACTGTCGTTTCAGACAGTAATTACTCTAGTTTACAATTTGGTTATTCAATTATTGTTTTGCAATTACGAACGTTATATTTAAAAAAAGATTTTCCTGAAAAAAAAACCAAATATTGGCAATCCGTTACATCTACATGTAATTCTTAAACTGCTAACTGCAAAAAACACATTTTTTGAAACAGTCGGTATAAAAGAAAGACTTTTGACACGACCTTATAAAAAAGTAAATGAGAACCGAAATGTCAGTCTAAAAAGAATAAGTACAGCATTTATGATTGACTGTCCTTGAGCGGACGTCAAGTCAAGAAAAAAGATAAACAAATACAAGTAGGTGCAGTTTCTGGTGGATAATCTTCCAAACGAATACTGAGGCAACAACACAAAATCATGAATATTAAAGGATAAATGTTTTTTCATGTACATATATGTATTTGTCTTCGGGTCACTTTATGATACATGTGATAAATAGCACAGGAGTCTGGAATATAGAATGTGGAAAAAAACAACAGTGAGCTACGAGATCGTTATCGTAGCTCAGTGTTGTTTGTTTTTACACTCAATAGAAAATAACCGCTATGTTGATAGTATTTCAGACTCCTGTGAATATAGTATAAAGTCAGCCAGCCATAAACCACAAAATTGAAATCGCAGTCTTTCCAATGTCTTCAGCAACATTATGCTAAAAATAATAATAACAAAAAAAATGGTTTGCATAGAAGTTGTCAATGCTGCTCCAACGACTGCAATGCGACATAATTACAACACAGCCTGATATGACCGAAAGATTTCGAGGTCGTTAAAAAGATGTAATTTTTCATAGTGCTTAGAAATCAGCATAACACAAACCTACGAATGCCCTATCACAGTGAGTCTTATAGTCTTGTTGAAAATCTGAGAATTTCAAACAGTTCAAAATCACTGTGGTACGGAATACAATCGAAGTTGGTAAACTCGTTTGTTCCATTGGAAAAAGTTGTTTTGACAAGGTCTCGAATAGGGCATACATGAACAACTGATGGTTATATTTTAAATGGTTAAGACCGACCTGAGTGTATTCCGTGTAATTGTGCTTACACAATACAACATGTTTTGACAGTGTCGATGTTTCCGACACACGTCGCAGTCGCACATTTTATACAGCTGATTCTCTTAAAAAATTATTTACAAACGTCGCTGGCGACAAAGTTATTCAATTTTTGAAAGCTGTTAATTTATATAGTAAAATATAAGTATATTATCCAAATTTTAATTTTCATCAAATTTGATCTATTTACCTTAATTTGTCTATTATATGATTTTATGTAAAGTTTGTGAGTGAAAGGGCGCATTTACACATCCATAAACTCCTCCAAAATTACTTTAAAATCTTATAATTCCAATTCTGTGAACTTTGAAAAATGTTTTTACTAAATTTAATGTCAACATTTACTACACTATTTTCCTCGGAGCGTATTAATGGACAAGAAAAGTTTATCGAGAAAATAACTCCGTTGTTGTTCGTGACGTTGACCAATGAAATTAGACGTTAAAATACCAATTGGAATTATTATATTACAAACAGTTCACACCACGATATAGCTGAAATATTGCTGAAGTTGGCGTTAAGCAACAATCAATCATTCAAAATCAGTGCACTACTCCTGGGATACACATCATTTTGTTCGATATTTGAAAGTCAAACTACGAAAACAAAATAATTCCAAAAACTATAGTCTTTCGCATTGTCAAGAGAGAGAGAGAGAGAATGCACCATGATCTCCACCATGGACCAAATTGAGCAATTTTGTGTCGTATTTTTATCTGTATTCTACCTTTTTCCATTGATTATTTAGTTGCCACTACTAACACAAGTAAACCTTGTCAGATTTGACGCCTCAAACATGTATCTGAATCTACATTGACAAAATTTTGGATGCAACAAACACAGCATAATGACGAAAAATGTCAAGGGTCAATAAAAAACCCAGTGTGGCAAAACATGGATGAGAAAATATCTTTTTTATACACAACATTAAAATGTACCTGCTGGCATTTTTATGCTGGACATTTTGCACAAATTTTTGCATGACAGCAAGATCATTTTACAAAGATGATTGTTTCTCTATTGAAGGGTCAATAGAAAATCAAAAAGTGAAACAAAAACCTAAAATTAAAATATATACATCAGATGTTCCATTGCCTGGCTTTCCCACTTTGTCCCAATCCTATTTACCCCACATCCTTTCATTGTCTATCAGATACTACAGTGTAGATTCGCTGATATATAATGAAGTGAATTTCCAAAAAAAATAATTTCTTGTTGTGAAAACATATATCATATATCAACTAACAAATACCCAAGCAACAAAAAAGCCCTAAATGAAGCAATTGCAGAGTGTACTATAAATACAGGAATCTCTATATGTACTCCAGAGGGATAGGCCTGATCAGATACACACGTGGAACCCATCAAACTTCCATTGAAATACCATGCTTTAAGTTATATTCAGTGTATGTAATAACTGAATTAACTGACAAAATCAAAATCTATTATCGTTTATGAGATAGATATTATAAAGGCAAAACTCTCTAGTATCTTCAAGAAGGCAGTTCCGATTTTATCAAGTGACAGTATCGCTCACCTTGACCATGGTATGTTAAGTTGTAAAAATCTTTATACTGGTTCAATTTGTCCAGTGTTTAAAGATGTAAAGCGATTCTATATGGTGAAGTATCAATATATATTTCACGCTGGCGGCCATCTTGGCTAGTTTTTGAACCCGATAAAACACCTTAAATACTTTGGCCAAGTAGTTTCGCTCGCGTCGGATAAGAATATGTTCCTATAGGGTACCATGTTAAAATTATGCTAACCACTGGCGACCATTTTGTTTAAATTGCGAACCTGAAAGCACTTTTTACCTGCAACTATACAAAGACTATCGTGAAATTATTTAGAAGAAGGTTGTTTACCACTCAAAAAACCACTCTGCAAATTGTTTAACATGTCGTTGTCTCAATGCTACTTTCCAAGTGAATGGAAGAAAGCAAACGTAACACATGTTTATAAAAACAATAATCCAGGTGAATTGAAAAACTATAGACCGATTTCTTTTTTATGTGTAATTTCTAAATGTATGGAAAGGTGTGTTTATAAACATGTTCATAACTTCTTAATAGAACATGATATCATTACTTCAAATCAGTCTGGTTTTACAAAGGGCGACTCTGCTATCAACCAACTTGTAAATATTTCTAGTGAGTTTGGTAGAGCTTTGGACAGTGGAAAAGAAGTCCGAGCAGTATTTTTTGATATCAGTAAGGCATTTGATCGAGTATGGCATAGGGGTTTAATATTCAAATTAAAACAGTATGGAATTTAAGGGAATTTATTGAGATGGTTTGAAAATTATCTTACTGGGCGTTTACAAAGAGTAGTTTTAAGTGGTAGCAACTCTAGTTGGAAGGAAATTAAGGCGGGTGTTCCCCAAGGTTCTATATTAGGTCCTTTGTTATTTATTGTCTTTATTAATGATATTATCACAGACATACAGGCTTGTATCAAACTGTTTGCCGATGACACTAGTATATATATAACGATTGAGTCTCCTCAAAGTTCAACTGAATTACTTAATGATGATCATAAAAAAAGTCATGAGTGGTCTCAACAGTGGCTTGTTAAGTTTAACCCAAATAAAACTGAGTCGATAGTTATTTCTAGAAAATCAATAAAACCAGCCCATCCTCCTCTTCATATGGATAATCATGTTCTTCAAGATGTAGTTAGACATAAACATCTAGGTATTATTTTCTCAAACAATGGTACATGGCACGATCATATTGATTATATAGTTAAAAAACCTTATACAAGAATTAACCTTCTGCGAAAATTTCGATTTGTTCTTGATAGGTTCACACTAGAGAAAATTTATTTATCTTATATTAGACCTATACTCGAATATGGCGATGTTATTTGGGATAATACGAACCAACTATTGAAAAATAAGATAGAAAATGTTCAGCCGGATGCTACCCGTATTGTTACAAGAGCAACCAGACTTACTTCGATCAAAAACTTTACGAAGAAACAGGGTGGGAAAAATTATCAGAGAGAAGGAAAATACAGTAAGGCCTCATGGTGACTTCAAGATGAAGAACAACAATAAAAGCGTTTTTCCTTTGCTTGTTTTTTACCATGTATTTGTAGAGAATTTGTCTCATGTGCATTTACTCCATATCCTTTTATTCACCATTAACTTATTTTATTTTATAAAATAATTAATAACCTGACTCCGCAGTACTTATGGAATATACTTCCAAGTCGAATATCCAATCAACATACTCATCACACTCGCAAATCTCAAAATATTTCAGGAATAAGGACTAGAACTAATTTTTATGCTGACTATTTTTCCCCTCTACTATTCAGTTATGCAACAATTTACCTACTGATATACGTAATTCGTCTTCGTTAGACATTTTCAAAAATAGTATCATTGAGAAAATTTCAACACCTAATTATTTTTGTACAGGTACCCGTATGGGACAAATATTACATGCTAGACTGAGAATGGGTTGTAGTTCACTTAATCATCATTTTTTTGTTCGTAACATTGTCGATTCTCCTCTTTGCTATTGTGAGGAAGTTGAGTCTACAAGCCATTTTTTTACTAACATGTAACAGATTTAATGAGTTACGTAATTCAACTATTTCAACCTTAGATTATCCCGTTTCAATAAATATTAGATTCCTATTACATGGGTCAGACAAACTGTCTCCGGACCAAAATAAAGAAATTTTCTTCTTGGTACAGAAATTTATATTTAAAAGTAAAAGATTCTTATCATGATTTTTCTTCTTCTGTTGTGGTTTTTGTATGTATCTTCTAACATTCCATCATAATCCATCATATCACACCTATTTTTATTATAAATTTTATTTGTTATGATTGCAATAATATACATTCACGAAGCGTGTGCTTAATTTAATATTTGTATTAGAATTATCTATACATGTCAATAGGAGACGGACTTGCATAAGCTTTGATAGCTTGTTTCCTGATCCTTTCACTTTGTAAATTATAATGTTGTTATATATATTTGTCTTTATTTTGTGAATAAATATTTTTAAACCAAATTATTTAGTTCCCATTGGTCCATTTGTTTGAGAGAATAAGATTTATGTAAATAAATAACAAAATACCGAAATTCTGTGTATTTAGGTTCTGCATATGCGCATTTGGACAACTTATGTCTCATCAGTGCAGATAAAACCAAAACATTTGGAGGTCCATTAACCGAAAACGTGTAAAAGCTGATGGAGAACAAATAACCAAAGGGGTCTAAATAGAAAATCAAAAATTCAGCTAAGGATTTGTAAAATTTGTAAAAGATGAGATAACAGGAAACATCTATAATTGCTGAAAATTACAGTCACAGGCCACAAACTGTCAGTGAACTAAACAGGAAAAACACAAGCAAGACAAAAGAGAAACGTTAACAACGATAGGAACTCGGGACAGCCGGACTAGCAAAAGCCAGCGGCAGGGTTAAACCGGTTTATGGGTACCTGAACATCCCCTATCTGTTCCGTTTCCTATAGTATCATAAACATACGAATAAAACCCAATACAGGTAGACTACTAACTCCATGACCACAATCTTGAAAGAAGAGAAAATGACAATACGTAATTTTGAAAAATGGGTCAAGGGGTGCTCGCCGCTAAACTGCCGACTAGCTCGAGGAGCCTAGTCTGCTGGTAAAACACCGTTGCACTGTGGAAGAAAAGTTAGACCCAAAACTTCCCGAAGAATTTGGTCAAGAATCATCATATATTTCAGTAGACATCGGCAGTGATGCAAAATGGTGTTCTTTTTTGTGTTTTCCCTTTTTAGTTTGTTTGTTTTGAGTGCTTCTTTGCTTGTTTTGTTTTTGTTTTTGTATTTGTTTTTTCTTTTTTTTCCTTTAGTTTCTTTTTTTGTGTGTTTTTTGTGTCCTTTTTATGCTAAATAAGCTCAATGGAGACATATATGAAATTTAAAAACACGTAAATATTTGTGCAATAATGAAACTTACCGATTATGTGAAAAAACAGTGGTTGAAATTGCTGATTTTTTTGTAGTCAATTTGTTTTAACGCCAATAAGGCACTTAATCGAGTCACATCTATAGAAATTTTTAAATGCCATTCACGTAAATAAGGAAATTCTCGACCAGTGATATGGGTTTGAGTTTGCCGTCCTGAAATTTTATTGTGCATTTACATTACCACTGTCGTGTACCCGATACGGAATGGTCATTCTAAGATGGCGGATGTAAACCCTACGAAAAGGTAGGTACATGGTATTTGGTCAATATTGTCATTATATAATGCTTAACGGTGAAATACATAACACAATAAGTATATGTTATCTGGATTTTGACATCTGTATATCGTAAAATATCATCCCGTGAGCCAGAATATGAAGCACTGAGGGCGAGTGAGCGTAGCGAACGAGTCCCAAGCTTCTTATTCTTGCGAGCGAAATTATATTTTATAATATACCAGCTTTCAAAATTCAGATAACTTGTTAATGGTCTTTTATTTCTTATTTCGATACAATAGTTTATTAGGTTTTGTGTCATATTTTCCCAAGGTTGCACGGGAAATGAGGTTCATTCATTTTTTACAAAATGGGAAATCTTTTGTAGTCATATTGTGACTTCACAATATTTTTGTCGGCAGAAGTTATTAAATTTAGAAATTTTTTGATCGAACCGGTACAGGTTAGAAACCACCAATTCATTTCTTTAACATTTTCAACTGAAATTCCCCATGTTCAAATCTGTCTGGACAATTTATCTTAAGTTTACCCTGTATGAAACCATATATTTTCCGAAAGGTGCATATCTCGTCAACATCATATCAAAATTTCAGCATACCTTTAAAGCCTTCCAAGAGAGTTCCGAAGGTTGGAAAAACCCTATCTATAAATATACACGATTACGGCCAAAACATTACACATTGATAGTATACTTGAAAACCCCTATGATAAGTACTCTAAGGATCATTCTAGTTAATTAACCTTGGTCTCAAAATAAGCCTGATACATCAATGTTCAAACAGATGTTTCATTTGTTTCATTCCGACATTTATTTTTGAAGGTGCAAGAATTCAAAGTTATATTTAGATTCTAAAAGAGCTATTTTTTCATTCGTTCTAAGCACTGATTGGCTGAATTGGTGGTTTGACACCTTAAAAAATCGAAATAAAGTCTTTTTTTTTTTCATTGCAGAGCCTCTCATTGTTTACATTCGTCTTCCAGTTCCTAGGCACTTTTATGACGTCACAATAAAAACAAAATGGTGGCTCTGCTGAAGTTATCAGCGACCTAGTTTCCGTATTTTTTCGATCGTCTTGTTTTTATTTTCGTGTATTGGTGACGGTAATTTGTTTACAAAATTAAAAACGGAAAATATAGTAGATTCTTTATCCAGTTAAGATATATTTCTTGCGAAACGGATAAAAGGATATTTCTCATCAAACATTGGGAGAATAGCCTTGATAACTCCAGCTCAACCTCTTGATAAGTTCGGGTCGACCGGATATGGCTTTTGTGGAAGGGCTCTGCAGGCGGAGATAGGCGGAGGGAAAGACGATAAGACGGAGATATCTTGTACATACTGAGGCGGAGGGAAAGACGATAAGACGGAGATATCTTGTACATACTGTCAAATTAATTGTTAAACACGATCTTCATTCTATTGTGTTCAATAACCTTTGAAAAATGACCATTCAGCGAAATTTTTACCTAAGCGGGGATCAAGATATATTTCGAATCAATTCGGATCAATTCGTGTGTTTTGTGTCTTTTTGTACTCAAATATTGATTGGTCGGATTGCCTACTCTGATATTGCCCATTATATAAACTATCAGCGCTCTGTGTTCTCTGAAACCTTAATAAAATCGTTGGCAATACTTTGTTTATGTCACGGAATGGTCACTTCCCATATTTTTAAAAAGGCAAAAAAATGTTCAGAATGGTCTCGGAGGAATGTACTTTTGTTCAGGAATGGTCTTTCTCGAAATGAAATGGTTTTCACCACTTATTTTTTTATATTGTTTGTCCATTTCTAGATTCTATAATTTCAGTTTACTTTAATTGAATTTGTTTGTTTGCATGGCGTTAACGCCACTTTGAGCAATGTTTCAGCTTTATCGTAGAGGTCAGTTGTAGTTATAGAGGAAGCCGGATTACCATGAGAGAATCACCGACTTTTAGCGAGTAACTGAAATACCCCTTGCTATGTACGTTCGCAAGTCGAGTGGATTTTTGTCGTTTACAAAATGGGGCTTGAATTCGGAACTCAGAGTTGATAGGCTATAGTGGCTGTACGGAAACTTCCTACTTTAACCACTCGGTCAAACAGGCCCCTGTATCAATTATATAATACAATGGTAACAGTAACAGTATAAATTGGTTTGGGTTCTGTTATTTATGTTCCATTTACTTTCAATTTTACTGAAGAAAGACAAATTTATACTTTCAAACTATCCCTTTTGGTGGCTTTTCCCCATTAGAGGATGAAATTTGAAATTTTCGAGAGCAGTTATTATTACTCAACAAAAACAGTCTTTCTGTGCAATATCAGTTGAAGGCATCCTGAATTCCTTGAAACTCATGATTGTCAAAAGTTTTATAAAAATATTGAACAGATGTTTGCAAAACAAATCTTCTGCAACATCTTATGAAATGCAACTTTATGGGCTAATTCCCTACTTATACGGTACCTGTCAGTGCTGCTATATTTGGCTGCAAATTTATAAGAATTTGTTACTATGCTACTAACAAGAGGTACAGAAGTTACTTAAAAAACGTACATTTTCAGTCATTGCTTCATTTGTATTTTGTGCAAAGTCGAACTGATATTGTTTAAATGACAAAATACGTTTAAATAACAAAATACCGAAGTTACTGTAAATTTATTTTTCTGCATATGCGCATTTCGACAACTTATGTCTCATCAGTGCAGATAAAACCAAAACATTTAGAAGTCCATTCACCAAAAACTTGTAAACGCTGATAGAGAACAAATAACCAAAAGAATCTAAATTGAAAAGCCAAAGTTCAGCTAAGGACAGAGCTGTGCATGAAGGAGATACTCCTTAATTTTAAATAAAATTTTGTAAAATTTAGATATTGCAAGGTTCAATAAAAATCGGATTTCGGGTCAGCACCGAAGTACTGACTACTGGGTTGGTGAATACCCTCGAGGACTAACAGTCCACCAGCAGAGGCATGGGCCCAGTGGTAATAAATAACAAAATACCGAAGTTACTTTTAATTTATTTTTCTGCATATGCGCATTTCGACAACTTATGTCTCATCAGTGCAGATAAAACCAAAATATTTAGAAGTCCATTCACCAAAAACTTGTAAACGCTGATAGAGAACAAATAACCAAAAGGATCTAAATTGAAAAGCCAAAGTTCAGCTAAGGACAGAGCTGTGCATGAGGGAGATCCTCCTTAGTTTTATATAAAATTTTGTAAAATTTAGATATTGCAAGGTTCAATTAAAATCGGTTTTCGGGTCAGCACCGAAGTACTGACTACTGGTTTGGCGAATACCCTCGGGGACTAACAGTCCACCAGCAGAGGCATTAATTGTGTATTTTTATGAGATGAAATTCCGAAACAAGGTTTTCAAGAGCTCGAATTGCGCGCTTGAACAAAAATTTATAGGGACAACCGAAGGACCTGGCTTGCCACCAACTGTTGATGAGGTTCAGAGCATCTAAAAATAGCTGTGACCTTATTGGCCTCGTACTTTGTAATATTTAAGAGAGGGTGTATGAATTTTTGCATGCTTTTGCCACAGAATACTTTTTCCTTATGACTGCTTTCTTAGATCGGATGTCGACCCTTTGCATACAGGTTTGATTGAAAAAGCTTTTGACAGACGCCGAGTGATTTCAAATTTATAGCCTGGTCAACTTAGAACAACATCACGTGGTATCCGTAAAGATAGCGATACAGACTTGGCTTTCACATGTTTCGTGACTTGTGTGAAAAACACGTTTCCCATATAGATTCAGTAAAGGAAAATAAAATGAAAGTTATTATATAAACAATGTAGTGACAATCTTAATCATTTGACAATGAAAAGAACATTTTTAAACATGTTAAATACGTAAATGCACTTAAGCTTAAAATATTGATCTATATATTATTGGTCACGTGAGTCACTATACGTCGACTCAATTGTCAATTGAAATTGTCCTCAGCGAGCAAGACGTCGAGGATGTGCTTCTAAATCTGACGCATCTAAAGCAATGGGTCCTGATCAACTAAGTCCTCGTTTACTTAAGTCTGCAGTATCCATTAACCAAACTTTTCAATAAATCACTACAATTAGGAAGTTTTCCTGATCTGTGGAAAAATAGCAAATGTTGTACCTGTGTTTAAAAACAAAGGTGCTCCCGAATTGCTAACCAACTATCGACCTATTTCTTTATTATCTAGTATGGGTAAGGCAATGGAGCGATGCATATTTAAATACTTGTACAATTTCATAAACGACCATAATTTATTATCAAAATATCAATCAGGATTTAGGCCTGGAGATTCAACAGTAAATCAGCTTCTGAGTATTACAAATGACTTTTGTAAAGCTATAGATGAAGGCAAGGAAGTAAGGGTAATCTTTTGCGACATTAGTCGAGCTTTCGATCGGGTTTGGCATAAAGGGCTTTTATTCAAATTACAAAAAATTGGAGTAGACGGAAAACTTCTACAATGGTTCGAAAATTACTTGTTTTCTAGAAAACAGCAAGTCGTTATAAATGAAGAAAAATCGAGAACAGAAAATATAACAGCAGGTGTACCCCAAGGGTCCATTTTGGAACCTCTTCTTTTTCTCATATATATCAACGATATTGTTAGTGATATTCAATGTAACATCAAGCTGTTTGCTGATGATACATCGATATATATCATCGTTGAAAACGAATACGAAGCTGCTGAAATTTTGAATGATGATATGGAAAAATTAAATATTTGGTCAAAAATGTGGCTTGTAAATTTTAATCCTAACGGAATCAATGACCATTTCGAAAAAGAGGGACAAACCACATCATCCACCAATATACATGAATAATATTATTATCAAAGAAGTTGAATCCCATAAACATCTTGGAGTCATTTTTCAAGAAGATGGCAATTGGAATCTTCATGTTAAATCATTGATTGATAAGGTATCCATACGCTTATCTTTGTTCAAAAAACTTAAATTTAAACTGAGTAGGCAATATCTGGAAACAATTTGTTTCATTTATTCGCCCAATTATGGAATATGCCGATATTGTATGGGACAATGTCCCAGAGTATCTAAAAACTAATCTTGAAAATTTACAACTTGAAGCAGCCAGAATAGTTACTGGGGCCACAAAGGTAACCTAGAGACAGTTGCTGTATGACGAGACTGGTTGGGAAACCCTTTAGACTCGAAGAGACAAACACAAATTAGTAAAGTTTCACCAAATGTTCCATAAAGATTGTCCTGATTATCTCTCTTCTATGGTCCCTAATCTAAGAAATGATTTACACGACCACAGGACAAGAAGCGCAAGTCAAGTTCAAACTATGCGTTGCCGCACGAATTATTATCAAAATTCATTCCTTCCATCTGTGATAACTTTATGGAATAATGTACCGGAATGTGCGACACAATGAGAATGTACCGGAATGTGCGACACAATGAGTCCAAATATTCTTTTAAATCTTATCTTTTCCAAAATACCCGTAAAATACCAATTTATTTCACCCTTGGAAACAGAAAAGGACAAATCATTATCGCTCGACTTAGACTGCAATGTTATTAGACGTGAAAAAATCGGCACATTAAACAGTATAGACTTGCAATGTTTATTGTTTGGAAATAATTTGGTTATTGACGAACAAAGAAATATTTAGATGTGTATCAAATTTTATTACTAGAACCAAACGTTTTGCTATCTAACAATCTTTCGAATTGCGGACTTAAAATGATTTGCGTTTCAGTGTGTGAAAATACAGTTCTAAATCTTATTCATATACAATGTGAAATATATAGTCAAATTATTTGTTTTCTTGAAATATTTAGTATTCTGATGACACTTTGTATAAGCGTAAAGGTATGCTAAACAGGAGACGGATTTATATAAGAATGACACTTGTTTCCGAATCCTGTTTATTTTGTATTGTTATATTTGTTCATGTTATATAATTTACAAAATAATAAAATAATGTTAAATTAAAGGACTCAATCAACAACCCAAAATCTGCATATATTTCCGTTTAATAGCAATACAGTGTAAATGCTAATATTTCAAATGTTAATGACCATTTCGTATCGAGAAAGACCATTCCTGAACAATAATATCGAGACCATTCCCACTATTATCAAAGTCTAAACAGTAGATGCGATTCCGATAAAGGAATGATTAATGTCATAAAATCAATAATATTTACGACAGTAATAATACCCTTTTCAACAATAGCATATACTGTGTTTGACTATCATGATGATCTCGTCGATTCGCACTTGGTCGATAGTGAATCCTGGACATATGTCTGCCTTTAAAAAAAATATGGGTAGTTACCATTCCGTGACATAAACAAAGTTTCGCAAGCGATTTTATTAAGGTTTCAGAGAACACAGAGTGCTGAAAGTTTATATACCGGACAATATCAAACTAAGCAACCGGAACATGTAGCTATCAATATTTGAGTAGAAATGGACACAAAACATACGAATTGAGTCGAATTATATCTTGATCCCCCTTTGATAAAAATTTCGCTTATTGGGTCAACTTTCAGAGGTTATTGAACAAAATACAAAGAAGATCGTGTTTAACGGCATTTATTTCACAGTAGCTTCAAGTGATCTTCGTCTACTGGTGTTATGTATTTCACTGTTAAGCATTATATAATGACATTGACCAAATAACATGTACCCACCTTTTCGTTGTGTTTACATCCGCCATTTTAGAGTGACCATTACGTGTCGGATACACGACAGTGATTACATCTTCCAAGAACAAGTAAATCCTTGATGAAGTAATGATGATAACCTGAGTATTTATTTTATTTTATTTTATTTTTTTGGGGGGGTGGGGGTGTCTTTGTATTTTTGGGATATTCATTGTCCACACTGTCTTGAAGTTTTTTATTGCAAAAATAAAAATAAAAAAATAATCGTTTTGGTTCTTATTTATTTATTTTATATACATTTTCATCTCCCTTGCCTGTCCATTTTCTCCTTTCTCTTGCCCCTCTCTCCTTTCTCCCGCTCCTTTCTTCTTTCTCCCGCCCCTTCTCCTTTCCCCCGCCCCCTTTCTCCCTTCTCCCTTAACCCTGTCCACCCCCTCCCCGCTGCACGGTGGGATTATGTGAGTTTTGTCAAATGCACATTCACTCCATAGCCGGATTTTTCAAGTCATATTAGTTTTGGATTACATTGACTTCAATTTCGTGGAATATGACATAATAAAAAAAAATTAGAATTATGACTTTACAACCTCATTGTATTATGACATGAGGGAGGGGGTGGGTGTGCTCCGATGATATGTCATAGAGTATAGAGTACAGTAATCTAAAACGTATATTTCTCAGACACTGAGAGAATATTTTTGAAAATGTAAACATTGATAATCATTTTCTGTCGACTGAAAACAAAAAAATACCGGATTTGCTGTGAATTTAGTTTCTGCATATGCACATTTCGACAACTTATGTCTCTTAGTGCAGATCAAATAAACTTGAAAATTGGAAATCCAATCATTAACTGAAATAATGTGTTAAAAGCTGACAGAGTACAAATTACCAATAGGGTCTAAATAGAAAAGCCAAAATCAGCTTAGGATAGAGCTATGCAAGAAGGAGATACTTCTTAGTTTTGAACATTTTTTTTTAATCTTTGATATTGCACGTTGTTCAGTTCGGGCCAGCACTGACATATTGGCAACGGTGTTGGTGAATACAAAAATTGTATCTTTGAATAGTTCTGTATATTATTACTATCAATTGCACTTTTCAATATTGATAATTTAGCATACCTTGATGGAAAATTAAATTTTGGATCTTCCCCATTTTGTTGTTAAAGGTTGAATTTTAACGTTCTGTTTATTCAAGTCACCAATGGAAAGCTGCCCAATGACAGGGTAGTTAGGACAGTGCTGCAAGTTTTCCGGCGAGGAAATAATCGTACGGCTGATTGGTTAATCATCACTAGTTTTATTGCTAGTATTCGCATTTGAGTCATTTGATGTAACTCTAGACTCAGATTCGGTGGAAGACTTTCTGACAAAACAACTATCGATTCGACTCAAATATCAAAGATTGGTCTGACAGGCGGCAAATCATGTGTGAGAAGTGTGAGAAATAAGAGAGGGAAAATGGCTGGTAACCGTATTCAGATAACCCTATATATATATATATATATA